>JACVTC010000065.1:542500-685000 GCA_016946835.1 Neocallimastix lanati (nom. inval.)
AATTTTAAAAAAGATTAAACATTATAATACTTTAAAATCTAAAATAAATATCCATTTTCGAATTTATAAAATTAAATATTATAAATAACTTAAATATAAATAACAAATAGCATTCAGCAATAAATAGTAAAAATTTATATATAGTAATATTAAGGTTTTAATATTATTGGGAAAATTTTAAAATTTTAAATCAATTCTTTTATTCCATTTTAAGAAAGCGAATCTCAAATTTTATATAAATAATTTATTCATTTTGGAAAAAAAAAAAAGTTATTTAATAACCATATTGTCTATGACTATAAATATAGAAAAAAAAAAAAAAAAAAAAAAAAAGGTATTATAAATTTTTTTACAACATATATAAACTAAAATTTCAATTGGTATAATAAAAACAAATAAATTGGTAATAAAAATAAAATTGATAAAAAACTTTAATGAAATACTATTAAAATTTGTAAAATTATAAATTCTTAAATTTATACATATATATAAATATATAAATATAATATTTTTTCCATAAAAATTATTACTAAAATTAAAACTGGAAAAAAAAAAAAAAAAAAAAAATAAAATAAAAAATAAAAAAATAATTAAAATGAATTAAATATTTATTATTGGTATTAAAAATTTTTAAATAATTAATTTTAAGTTTTTATCTATAGGAAATTTTCTCAATAATTATACTTTCAATAATAATAAAAAAAATAAAAAATAAAAAATAAAATAAAATAAATAAAATAAAATAAATAAAATAAAATAAATAAAATAAAATAAATAGTTGATATATATGTATTGTACAGATTGAAAAAAATAAAAAAAGTAGTTGCAATATATATATATATATAAAGTCCAGATTGAATAAAATAAAACAAAATAGTTGAAATATGTTTAAAGTACAGATTGAATAAAATAATACAAAATAAAATAAAAATAAAAATAAATAAAATAAAATAAAATAAATAGTGAAGAAATATAAAAGAGTAAAGTATTAATAAAAATAAAATAAAATAAAATAAAACAAATAGTTGAAGTATATATATAAAGAGTACAGATTGAACTAAATAAAATAAAATAAAATAAAAATAATATAAAAAGGTGTTATTTCAAAGATTATCCTTCTATCCTAATAGGATAATCTATATTTTATCATTGATAATAATAATAATTTAATGTTTATAAATATTATTTTTATTTTTCATTAAAAGATAAAAGATAATTTTAATATAAAATGAGATAGTAATATTATATGAATTATATAATATATAATAGTTATTTATAGTGTATGACAAACAAGTTGTATTAACAAAAAAAAAAAAAAAAAAAAAAAATTCATAATAATAATAATATATATATAATTAATATATTTAGCTTAATGAGAAAATCAAATAAAATAATTCATTTTATTATTTATATAATTTTATGGAATTTGTATCTAAATCTGATTAATGCAATAACTGTATCTGTGAAAGATGAGACACAACTATTAAATAATCTTAAAAATAAAACGAATGACGATGAATTAATCCTAGATTTAGAAGGTAAAACTTTTAATTTCACAGATAAAATATCGGTCAAGAATTCCATAAAAAAAATACACATCATAGGAAAATCGAAAAAAAAAACAATATTACAATTTACAGAAATTACAAATGGTTTCATATTTACAAGTTTATTGGATAGTAATATTCAAGAAATCAAATTTTCAAATATTTCAATTTATGGATATTTACAATTTAGCAATAATATTAATGTGATATTGGAGAATGCTATTATAAATGGATCTATCGATATTAATAAAGATCAACAAGATAAAGGAAGTAATTTAGATACTAAAGTAACGATGAAAGAAATTACTTTTAATGGATTAACTAATTCAAAAGTAAATTGTTTAAATTTATATGGTAATGTTGTAATAGATGATTCAAAATTTTATGGTAATCAATTATTTGAAGATAGTATTATATATTATAATGGTGAATCAAGTTATTCTATCAAAATATCAAATTCATATTTCAATGGAATGTATTCAAATAATTGTATTAGCATGAAAGATGGAATTTCAGTGGATATAAATTTATCTGTATTTGAAAATTGTTCTGGGAATTCAAAATCGGAACAAAATTTTGATGGGTAATATAAATAAATATAATTATTATATATTTCAGTATTATATAATAATAACAAAATAAAAAAAAAAAAAAAAAAATATCAATATATAAATATATATGGTAGAGGGGGTGCAGTTCGAGTAAATAATATATTATCAATGAATATGAATAAAAATATTTTTAAAAATATTTATACATCATATTATGGAGGAGTATTTAATATACAAAATACAAATGATGTTATAGTAGATGGAATTGAAGTATTTAATTCAACATCATTGTTAAAAGTAATTAATAATTTATATATATAAATAATTATAAATAATTATGATATATAAATGTTTTATATATAATAAATATAAGCATTATTTAGAAATAAATTTATTATTGTCACTTTATAAATAGGGAAGTGTTTTAATGGTTCATTCATCACTTGATTATTTAGTTAATTGTACTATTAGTAATTTAAAATATTATGGTAATTCTCTCAATAGTGGTGGTAATTCTTTGGCAAAGTATTAATTTATTGATTAATTTAATTATATATATATATATTTAAAATTTTATTATTAAAATTATTGTTATTATTATTATAACTATTATTATAATTATTATTATAATTATTATTATAATTATTATTATAATTATTATAATTATTATTATTATAAATATAACTATTATTAATTCTTTAAATTTATTAATGTAAAATATTATCACTAAATTTAATAATAAAAATAACACAATTAAAGTGCTTATGGTTATGTTCATTTATATATGAATGATGTTTACGCTGAAGATTTATATGTTAAAAATTATAATAGTTTATTTACCTTAAATATAGATTCTTCAATTATAATAAAGTAATATATATATTATTATTATTATATATTAATTAATAATTAACTAATTAATATATAATATATATTTAATAAACTACTTTTTTTTTTTTTTTTTTATTTAATTATTAATATTAAATAGAAAAATAAAAATAAATAGAGTATTTGGTATATCGAGTGATGGATTATTACTTTATACCTCTTATTCAGAAGGCATAAAACCTCAAGTTTTTGAAATAGATGATGGATCTTTTAATAATTTCATCTTCGAAGAAACGAATTCTCAAATAACAGCAATTATAGGAACTAATAGTATATTACAGTTGACATTCAAAAAGTATATATATATATATATAAATAATTTAGAATATAAATATTGAAATTATAATACTAAAATAAAATAAAATTATATTTTTAATTATTAATATGAATTTAAAATTATAACTTAATATAATGCATTTTCGTATTTTTTTTTTTTTTTTTTTTTTTTTTTTTTAGTTGTATTTTTAAAAACTTTAATACCTATAACACAAAGTAATATATATATTAATATATACATCGATTTTTTAATTTAAATAAATTGATTAATTAATTTTTATTATAAAATTCATTTCAAAATTAGTTTTATGTTTTTATCACTAAATAATACTGTAATAATGGATAATGTTACTATAGATGAATATCATGTACAAAAAAAATCTAATTTTATTGAGAGTGTTTCATATTATCAACCATGTAAGTATTAAATATATAAAAAATTAGAAAGAAAAAAATAAAAAAAAAAAAAAAAAAAAAACATTCAAATTAATATAATATTTTTTTTTCTTATTTATAAGTAAATATTTTATTAAATAAAGTTACTATATCTAATTTTACTAATATTATAAGTATGAAAAAAAAAAAAAATAGATTTGATTTGTTATTATTATAATTAGAATGGAATTAAATTTTTTAATTTAAATAAAATATTAAATATTTTTTAAATAAATTATTAGGATTACTAGCAGCTTTTACCCTAAATGCAAAAATTACAAATTCAAATGTAAATATATTTATACATAAATTATATAATCAAATTATTTTTTTTTTTAAAAAAAAAAAAAATTAAAAAAAAAATAAAAATAATAAAATAAATAAAAAATAAATAATTTTTAAATTAATATTTATATATATAATATATATATTTTAAAGATTTCAAATAAAATGTTATGTTTAAGTACAAAATGTGATGATAAATATGCTTTGGAAGTTCTAATAGATTTTACAGCAATTAACTCGGATTTTTCTATAGATATTATAAATACAACCATTGATGGAGTCAAAGGAGGTATGAATTAAATTATTTAATATAAAACTATTTATACATATATATATATATATGATGATTGTATATATAAGTAGATATAAGAATATTATATCTACATATATATGAATGTAATATTCAGGATAAATGTCAAATATGTTTTTAAAATTATTATTAATTAATTTATTACATATTGAAGGATATGGAATAGGAGGTTCTTATCTAGGAATTATAAATATTTATGATTCTACGATAAAAAATTGTTTTTTCAATGAAGGATTTATTCTAGTTGATTTTTATGGAATGAAAACAATAAATATAGTAAATTCAAAATTTATTAATAATTCTGGAAGTAGAGGTCCAGTATTAAATATTCTGAATTATTCCGAAAATTATATAATAAATTTTAACGACACTTACTTTGAAAATAATCACGCAAATTATTATGGTGGTGTAGTTTATTCACATAGATATTTCTACCCGGAAGATTATATACCACAGTATAATGATTATTACTTTAATAATTGCGTATTTATAAATAATACAGCTAAAAAAGGTTTTTATTTGAATAATAAATTTTTTATTTGTTTGACTATTTAATAATAAATCATAATATTATATTATTATTTAATTTTATTTATAAAAAAAAATTAAACATAATAATAAAATAAAATAAAAGGGGATATATCATTTAGTTATGAAAAAAGACATGAACCAATTTTTTCAAATATTAAAGAATTAAGAAAAATTAAAGGGGCCTTTGTAACAAATCCATCATATATTGAATTAACACCTGATTCAAAAAAATCGGTAACATTATATTCAGGAGAAAAAATTCCTTTCGAAATAAAATGTAAAAATTACTATCATAATTATTTTTTATAAAAATAAAATACCTTTCAGTAATTATCAGTTAAATATTGAAAATCTAATTATCAATAAATATTATATGTATATATATATATAATATACATATACATATATATACATATATATAATTTTTTTTTTTAGTTAGAATTTTTGATGAATATAATAATAGTAAGTATATATTAGAATCAAAACAAAAAAAAAAAAAAAAATTTATTTTCATTTTAATTTTTATTTTTCTTAGAATATATCATTAAATAATTAAAAAATAATAATTTAATTTTTTAATATATTAGTTATTAATGAAGAAGCATTTGAAACAATTGATGATATGATGCTTTTTGATCTTGAACTTAATGATACAGCCAATGGGAAAATACTTGGATCCCCTGTATATAATTGTTATGTTGGCTATTGTACAATTCCACAGATAAAAAGTAAATACAATAATAAAATTTTCAATATTATTTATATATAATATATTTGGCTATATTCAATGAATATGATTTAAAATTTATATATATATAAATTTTAATAATAAAAAAAAAAAAAAAAAGTTTTAGGAAAAGCAGGATCATATAAACTTTATTATAAATTAAAAACTTTTGGTAATTTAATATAAAATAATAATAATAATAATAATAATTAGTATACCATAAATAAAATTATTTTACTATTAATATATGCATATTAAAACAATATACTATTCTATCTTATATTTTTAGGAAATTATGAACCGTTTAAAAATTCATTTGGTGAAATTGATATAAATATCAAGTATTGTAGTAATAGTTCATATTTATATCAGGATATAGAAAAAGCTGGCTTTAAATCTTGGTACCATCATAATAATTGATAATTTCTATTGATTGATATATATATATATATATAATTTTATCATTTCTATTTATTAAATAATGTATTTAAAATGTTAAAAATAAATAAATTTATTATAACATTATATATAAAAGTTATCTTCCTCAGTGTGAAACTTCATGTAATAAGGGAAGATGTGTGAATATGAATGTTTGTGACTGTTCATCAACACCATATAAAGGATTATATTGTAATGAATATTATATAGAAGAAAAATCAACCGCATTTATGGTATTTTTAAAAATCATCTCTATTATTTTAACAATTATAACAATCGCATTTATTATTGGTATAATAAAAAATAGAAATGATCAAAAAATTAAAGCAGGTATTAATATCTATTTAAAAAAAAAAAAAAAAAAAAAAAAAAAATTAAAAATCAACATATAAATTATTTAAATTAATATTATATAATTTAATTATTATAATAATAATTAAATTATAACATATATTTTACATATATATGAATGTAATAATAAATTCATAGCAAGTTACAATTTCTTAATATTAATATTAGTTGGAATTATTTTCAATAATATTTATCTTTGGATATTATCAATGAAAGAAACAACAATACTAACTTGTACATATGAATATTTATTTAATTATTTGGTATATATTATATATATTATTAAACATAAATAAATAAACAGTAATAAAAAAAAAAAAAAATAATATAAAATATATTTTATTATTTTTTTAATTACTAAATTATATTCTATATAATAATTTATTATCTAAAATAATATTAATTATTTTAATGTTATATAATATTATAGGGTTTTTCATTAGTATTTGGTTCTATATTTGTTAAAACTCTTAGAATTTTTATTATGTACAAAAAAAAATTTTTTTTTTTTTTTTCTTTTATATTATTTATTATCAATTAATTATTATAATAATTGAAAATAAATATTTTTAATTAAAAACAATTTCCTTTCTTTTTTTTTTTTTTATATATTCAACATTATAATTAATATGTTATAGATTTGAAAAAATAAATAATTCTATTTTAGTAAGAAATAATATTATGTATTTAATTGTGTTAACGATACTTTTATATCACGTAATTACAGTAATCTTTTGGATAATATTTGATAATATAACTGTTGCTAAAAGATATACAGTTAAAGAAAGAGAATACAAACAATGCACATATCCAATATGGAAAAAAATAAAGTAAATAATAACATGTTGTTGTAATCAGATATTAATTAATTATATATATCCTTTTTTTTTTTTATTTTACTAAAAAAAAAAAAAAAAAAAAAAAAAAAAAAAATTATATTTTAATTAAATTTAAATTAATAATTAAATTGTATATATATTTATTATTCTAATAAATATATTAAAAAAAAAAAAAAAAAGTACTTTGTTTAATCTATCGCTACTCTTAGTTGATGTATCATTTTCATATGCTAATAGACATGTAAAAAAGAATTTCAAAGAAGTAAGTAAATAATATATATTTAATTTTGTATTTTTTTAACTTAAATTTTTTTTTTTTTTTTTTTTTTTTTTTTTTACATCAAAAAATTAAATATATATTTGTATCAAATAATCTTAAATCTAACTATTATTATCTATTACTAATATAATTATTAATATAAATAATATAAAAAGCATTTAACTATTCCTGTATATGTATATATAGTATTAACCATATTGATGGAATTTATTGATGTTGATTATGAAGAAACTCAATATGTATTTGATTCATTTATGATGATTATTAACACTTCGGTTATTTTGTTCTTTATATTCATTAGAAGATATTACAAGATATTATTATTTAATAAGACTAATGCTAATCATATCCCATTGTTTATTTCATCAAATGATTTATTAAGAGAAAATAAAAGAGTACATTATTAAATTATTATTTAATATATCTCTATTTGTATTTAACAAATTTAATCGTTTTTAATGTTTTATTTATTAAAACCATATTTATTTGAAATTATTTTAAAAGGAAAACTACTATATTATTTCCAATCTTTTCTTTAATATATATATAAATTAAAACTAAAAATTAATTATTTAAAATGTATTAATATTTATTATTTCAATTAATTTATTTGTATATATATTTAATAAATAAATTATCGTATTTAACTATTCTAAAAAAAAAAAAATAATTAATAATAATAATAATAATAATTATTATTATTATTATTATTATTATTATTATTATTATTATTATTATTATTATTATTATTATTATTATTATTATTATTATTATGAAAAAATTTTAATTATTATCAAATATTTAAATAGTAATTAATTTTTTTTTTTTTAGTTATTTATTTTATTTTCCAAAGTTTATAGGAACTAAATGCTAATAAATTATATTTAAATAAAAAATAAAAAAAAAAAAAGAATCATGTTCTTTTAAATTTAATAAAGAAAATGATAATAACTTGTATACAAATATAATTTTATACTCGTTCATACTTTTTTTTTTTTTATAATAAAATTTTAAATTTTTATTATTAATTTTTATTTTATATTTTATTTTTATTTTTGTTATTATTATAATCTTAATTTATAATTATTTTCTAACATTATTGGTAACATTTAACGTTACACTGCATTATATTATGGAATAAAAATATTTTACACTTAACAATAAAAGTATAATGTACAATGTAATTAAAAACATAACTGTGATATTTTAAGATTCCCCCCTACATTTGGCAATTTCTATATTTCCATGATGAAATCAGCAAAGTATTTAAGCTTGGGTCCAGAAATACTTTTGGTTAACGGATCTGCCATCATTGAGTTAGAATCAATGAAAGTTAATTTAATTTCATTTTTCATAATTTCATCTTGAACATATTTGTATTCTATATCCATATATTTTTCATCGTCCCTTTTTGGTTTTCATTTTCAGCTATATCCTTACATGGCTTATTATCTATTCTAATATTATATCCAATATTTTTGTTGAATATTTCATTTACTAATCTTCTTATCCATATAGCTTGCTTAGTACATTCGATCAAGCTTGAGTATTCGGGCTTCTGTGGTTGATAAGGCTATATTTTTCTGAGTAATTGATCTCCATGAGATTGGACTATTTCCTAATACAAAAATATATGGATCTCCTTTAAATCTGCATCACCAGCGAAATCTATATCGTTATTTCTATTAATAATAGCTTTGTTTTCATTACTTTTACTATTATCATGTAAGGTTTTAGCATGGTTTTCGTTTAATGGAATTTTTATATTTTCTTCAATATTTGAATTTTTGAGTATTTCCTCTTGATTTTCAACTAATTTTTGATTTTCATTAATATAATCATCACTAATTCTATCTTCATTAATTTTATCTTTATTAATTTTATCTTTATTAATTTTATCTTCATTAATTCTATCTTCATTAAGATTTTTGATTGTAATAGTGACCTAATCTAGCATGTCATAATTTTAATTCAATATTGTTTATATTATAATCTATATCTTTCATTTGGCTTGTATTTAAAGTAAAGAGGTTTTCATAATTTGTATAAATGGTAGTAGTAATTAGTTTATTATTATTTAAAAACCTGGTGTCTTTTCTTTATTATTACACATTTCCATTACTAATTTAAAGACTTTTTTTACATAGGTAATGAGTGGAAATTAAATTATTTTGTATGTTTGGGGCATAAAATACTACTCCAATAGAAAAATTATTATTTTTATACATTCCTTTCTTCATACCCTTTTTGTATAGTCTATCGGATTATCCTATTTGGGTATGTAATCCCTCTATTAGTAACACCTCTTCAATGTTTAATAGTATTTTTTTTTTTTTTTTTTTTTTATATTTTTAGATAAGTTGATTCCTGTTCCACTATCAATGATCCATGATTCTTTGTTATTATCTTCCTTAATATTATTTTCTTCTTTCAAGATTTCGGCAGTTACTTTATTTACCTTTATGTTCCTGGAAGTTATAAATTTAGTCATATTAAATTTTAAGTTGTTCATATTTAATAGTACATCAATTAAAGTCATCTTCTGGAAAATAAAAATAATAAAATTCTTTAGTATTTAATAAAAAACCTTTATCATTGGTTAAAATAAGGTGAATTATTTAATGGGAAGTGTAGAAAGCTTGCTTGAAAATAACAAATAATAAAAATTAATGAATTAAATCATTCAATAGATTAATAATACTTTTTTTTTTGTTAAGCAAATTAGAATTATTAGAATAGTGGAAATTACAATAGTAGCAATTTAATTATTATATGAATATATAATAGTTAATATAAGAAATTATATAATTTTTATTATTTATTTATTTATTTATTTATTTATTTAATATTCTTTAACATTTATTCTAATTAAATGCTAAGTTTTTCATATTGAAATAATACCGGAATTAAAGTCATCTTCCGGAAAATAAAAATAATAAAATTCTTTAGTATCAAATAAAAAAAAAAAAAAAAAAACTTTATCATTGGTTAAAAAGGTGAATTATTTAATAGAAATTGCTTGAAAATAACAAATAATAGAAATAAATTAATTAAATAATTCATTTATAATACATTTTTTCAATAAAGCAATTTGAATTTTTAATATAAGAAATTATATAATTTTTATTATTTATATATTCATTTGATTAATATAAAGTATCATTTGTTCTAATCAAATACAAAGTTTTTTATATTTAATAGTACAATAATTAAAGTTATTTACTGGATAATAAAAATAGCAAAATTCCTTATTATTAAATAAAAAAACCTTTATTATTGGTTTATTTAATAGAAAGTGCTAATTAAAAAAACAATAAAAATAAATTTATCAAATAATTCAATAGATTAATATTATTTTTTTTCTATTAAGTTATTAAGAATTATAATAATGGTGGAAATTAAATTTCATTGTAATTTGAATATATAATATTTAATATAAGAAATTATATAATTTTTATTATTTATTTATTTATTTAATATTCTTTAACATTTGTTCTTATTAAATGCTAAGTTTTTCATATTGAATAAAGTGTCAATTAAAGTCATATACAGGAAAAAAAAAAAAAATAAAAAACCTTTATCATTGGTTAAAAAGGTGAATTATTTAATAAGAAATGTAAAAAAAAAAAAAAAAAAAAAAACTTTCTTAAAAGTAATAAAAATCTTTGGATTAATAATACCTCTTTTTCTATTAAATTAATAAGAATTATATAATAATAGAAATATAATTTAATATTACTAGTATATTAAAGTAATTAAATTCAATATCTAAACTTATTTTAATATTTATTTAGTACAATATAAAAACAATAACATAATGGATATTATAATAGTATTTCAATATATTTAATACGATGCCGTTAGATACTAGTTTTAATACAATAGCTGCTATCATAATACATTCAACCTTTATTACTTTTAACATATTTGTTAATTTTTTTATATTTAAAATAAATAATTTTTTAATATATTTATGATAAGTTTATATATATATTTTTTAACTATATAATATTTATTTTTAACATTTATTTTAATTTATTTTTTTTAGATAGTTAGTGATTGTATTAATGATGCTTATATTTTCTTCTTAGAATGGTAAAATAAAAAAAAAAAAAAAAAATAAAAATAAAAAAACTTTTAATATGATTCAACTTGAAAAATATTTTAATAAAACTATAATAAATAATAATAAAATTTTATTTTTTTTTTTTTAAAACTGTCTATTACTTTATACTCAAAGCATATAACTAAAATAAATGATAACCTATAGGCTATCCTAAATAATTATAACTATAATAATATTTTTTATTTCAGATATCTATAATAAAAATAATTAAATTTTTTATTTCAGCTGTCTTTATAAAAATAAAGATTTATTCTAATTAATTAAAATATTTCAAATTAATAAAACTTTTAAAATGATTTTGTTATTAAAAGTATATTAAATTAAATATTAATAAATTATGAACAATAATTAACTATGAAGTAATTGAATAATAAATAATAAATAATTGAATAATAAATAATAAAAAGAGTATTTATTAATAAATAATAAATAATAAATAATAATAAAGAGTATTTATTAATAAATAATAAATAATAAATAATAAATAATAAATAATAAATAATAAATAATAAATAATAAATAATAAATAATAAATAGTAAATAAATAAATAATTAATTAATTAATTAATTAATAAATAATAAATAATAAATAATAAATAATAAATAAATAAATAATAAATAAATAAATAATAAATAATAATAATAAATAATAAATAATAAATAATAAATAATAAATAATAAATAATAAATAATAAATAATAAATAATAAATAATAAATAATAAATAATAAATAATAAATAATAAATAATAAATAATAAATAATAAATAATAAATAATAAATAATTGAATAATAAATAATTGAATAATAAATAATAAATAATAAATAATAAATAATAAAATAAATAATAAATAATAAATAATAAAAAGAGTATTTATTAATAAATAATAAATAATAAATAATAAATAAATAAATAATAAATAATAATAATAAATAATAAATAATAAATAATAAATAATAAATAATAAATAATAAATAATAAATAATAAATAATAAATAATAAATAATAAATAATAAATAATAAATAATAAATAATAAATAATAAATAATTGAATAATAAATAATTGAATAATAAATAATAAATAATAAATAATAAATAATAAAATAAATAATAAATAATAAATAATAAAAAGAGTATTTATTAATAAATAATAAATAATTGAATAATAAAAAGAGTATTTATTAATAAATAATAAATAATAAAAGAGTATTTATTAATAAATAATAAATAATAAATAATAAAAAGAGTATTTATTAATAAATAATAAATAATTGAATAATAAAAAGAGTATTTATTAATAAATAATAAATAATAAAAAGAGTATTTATTAATAAATAATAAAAAGAGTATTTATTAATAAATAATAAATAATAAATAATAAAAAAGAGTATTTATTAATAAATAATAAATAATAAATAATAAAAAGAGTATTTATTAATAAATAATAAATAATAAATAATAAAAAAGAGTATTTATTAATAAATAATAAATAATAAATAATAAAAAGAGTATTTATTAATAAATAATAAAATAATAAATAATAAATAATAAATAATAAAAAGAGTATTTATTAATAAATAATAAATAATTGAATAATAAAAAGAGTATTTATTAATAAATAATAAATAATAAAAAGAGTATTTATTAATAAATAATATAAAGAGTATTTATTAATAAATAATAAACAATAAATAATAAAAAAGAGTATTTATTAATAAATAATAAATAATAAATAATAATTGAATAATAATAAATAATAAATAATAATAAGAGTATTTATTAATAAATAATAAATAATAAATAATAAATAATAAATAATAATAAGAGTATTTATTAATAAATAATAAATAATAAATAATAAATAATAAATAATAAAAAATTTATTAATAAATAATAAATAATAAATAATTGAATAATAATAAATAATAAATAATAATAAGAGTATTTATTAATAAATAATAAATAATAAATAATAAAAAGAGTATTTATTAATAAATAATAAATAATAAATAATAAATAATAAAAAGAGTATTTATTAATAAATAATAAATAATAAATAATAAAAAGAGTATTTATTAATAAATAATAAATAATAAATAATAAATAATAAATAATAAATAATAAATAATAAATAATAAATAATAAATAATAAATAATAAATAATAAAAAGAGTATTTATTAATAAATAATAAATAATAAATAATAATAAAAATTAAAAATTTATTTTTAAACTGTTAAATATTAAATTAAAAAAAAAAAAAAAGATCATCCTTAAACTTTTTTTAATTATTTTTTTTTTATTATTAAATGTTTCAGTTTAAATGATTTTAATTAAAGAAAAGATTTCCATCAAACTTTTATCCATAATATCGACAACCACAACCACAACCACAACCACAACAACCACAACAACAAACAACTGATCATAAAATGAAAATTGTTTATAAATTTTTAATAAACAAACAAACAAATCTCTTTTAATTAACTTCTTAATAATTATTATTTTATATATATATATTGAATTTTAATTTATTATTTAATTTATTTTTTAATTTATAATTTAATTTAAATTTTAATTTATGTGCCACATTTATTTTTTGAGTACAACTTTAATAATCTTGAAACAAATCAATAAACAAAAATAAAAATAAAATAAATAAAAACAAAAATAAAAATTAAAAATAAAATAAATAAAAATTAAAAATAAAATAAATAAAATTAAAAATAAAATAAATAAAAATAAAAATTAAAAATCACTTTTTTAGTTGTCATCATAAATGATCATCAACTTTTATTTTATTATACAAAATATATACAAAATATATACAAAATATATACAAAATATAAGCAATAAAATTTATTTAAAAAACTAAAAAAAAAAGACTTTTTTTGTTTCCTCTTTTTTATTTTATTTTATTTTTTGTTTTTTTTGTTTTTTTTTTTTAAGCCTATTAATCATAAAATTCAAATTTATAATAATTTCTTAATTTTAAAATTTATTATCAAATGTGTTAAGTTTACTATTAAATTTTTATTTTTATTTTTTATTTTTATTTTTATTTTTTATTTTCTTTACTTTAAATTTTACTTCATCTTTAAATGTTTTTCTTTTTTTTTTTTTTTTTCCTTTTTTTATTTAAATCATCTTCCATTTGATTCTTTTCTATTTAAATTTTTTTTATTCAAATATTAATTATTAATTCTGTTTTATATTTTAATTTTATTTTAATTAAATAATTCAAATAATTTATTTTCTATTTATTATTATTTATTATTCCATTATTTATTATTTATTAATTAATACTCTTAATTATTAATTATTATTTATTATTTATTAATAAATACTCTTAATTATTAATTATTATTTATTATTTATTATTCAATTATTTATTATTTATTATTTATTATTTATTATTTATTAATAAATACTCTTTTTATTATTTATTATTTATTATTTATTATTTATTATTTATTATTTATTATTTATTATTTATTATTTAATTATTTATTATTTAATTATTTATTATTTATTATTTAATTATTTATTATTTATTATTTATTATTTATTATTTATTATTTATTATTTATTTTATTATTTATTATTTATTATTTATTATTTATTATTTATTATTTATTATTTTAAAATAAAAAATTAAAATTAAAAATAAAAAAATTTTTCCATTAAATAATTTTATTTACTAATAAAAACTTTATCAAATTAAAATTTATGGTTACATTGACTAAATAATAATGTATAAATTTATACATTTTTATTTAGCCAAAATCTTTACTATGCTTTTATTATTATTGAACAATAAAAATTGAAAAGTTTAATAAAATATCAATAGAAATATTATTATAAATAAATAAATAAATAAATAAATAAATATATAAATAAATAAATAAATAAATGTATCTAAAATTAAATTTATCCATCATTAAATGTATCTATAATTAAATATATCCATCATTAAATATTCAAATAATAAAAACAAAACAAAAAAAATTGAAAAGTAATTATCTATCTAAATATCTGAATACATATTCATACAACTTTAAGCCTATCTATTCAAATAAGTAAACCTATAAATAAGTAAAAAATCAATCGATAAAAAGTAAATAAATGACTGAAAATAAATAAATCCTTTGAATTCACGTGGTCAAAATTTGAAATATTAAAGCATTCATGTGGATTTTTATGAATTGGTCAATATTTTAAAAGAAAGGAAAAAATTCTCCTTAATTTTATTTTCTAATATAATTAAAGTTTGTTTATTTTAATTTTAATTTATTTATTATTTATTTTTTTTAAAAAAAGTTTAATATGGATATTAAGAATAGATAATTTTATATAATAATAAAAAAAAATTTAAAAAAAAAAAAATTAAAATAAAATTTTAATAAAAATCTTTTTAAATTTTTATAATTATTTAATTATTATTTAATTTATATTTAATTAAACTTTATTATTTATTATTTATTCAATTATTTAATTATTTCATTATTCAATTATTTAATTATTTAATTATTTATTTTTTATCTTTTTATTTATCCCAACAACATCCATAGAAGATTAAGAAGAATAGAATGTTCATTTAATAAAAATAATAAATTTTGTGATTATTAATAGTAAAATTATTATATAGAAATTATAATAATTATTTATTATTATCTAAATTTTATTATATATTAAATATTATTCAATTATTGATTATTTATTATTAATAAAAACTCTTTATTATTTATTTATTTATTTATTTTTTATTATTTATTATTTATTATTTATTATTTATTATTCATTATTTATTATTTATTATTTATTATTTATTATTCATTATTTATTATTTATTATTTATTATTTATTATTTATTATTTATTATTTATTATTCATTATTTATTATTTATTATTTATTATTTATTAATAAATACTCTTTTTATTATTTATTAATAAATACTCTTTTTTATTATTTATTATTTATTATTTATTATTTATTATTTATTATTTATTATTTAAATATTTATTAAGTAGTTTTTATTAAATAAATAAAAATACTATTAACATTTCAACATTATAGCTAATATATTTTTTATTAATTACTTTTTTATAATCTTTTTTTTAACTGTATTAATTATTAATTTTTATTATTAATTATTATTATTATTATTATTACTGTTTTTTTAACTCTTTTAATAATAATAAATTATTTAATATTATATAAATATATAATACTATATATATAATATAATAGTATATTACTAATATTATTTAATTTTATTTTATTTAATAATATATATTTGTTTTATTTTATATTTTATATTTTATATTTAATATTTTATTTTGTTTTATTTTCAAAACATTTTTATAAAGATTAAAAATTAATTATAAATAATAAATAATAATAATAACAGATAATAATAAATAATAAATAATAATAATAATAATAACAGATAATAAATAATAATAATAATAATAATAATAACAGATAATAAATAATAATAACAGATAATAAATAATAATAACAGATAATAATAACAGATAATAAATAATAATAACAGATAATAATAAATAATAATAACAGATAATAACAGATAATAACAGATAATAATTAAATAATAATAATAACAGATAATAAATAATAATAATAACAGATAATAATAACAGATAATAATAAATAATAATAACAGATAATAAAAGATAATAACAGATAATAATAAATAATAATTAAATTTTATATTAAATAAATGAATTAATATAAATTTTAATTTTCTTTATATATTAAAAATTAGTATTATGAGAATTGAAAAAGAAATTTTTTTTTATTTTATTTTTTATTTTTTATTTTAATTTTTTTTTTAAAACTTTTTTTTCACTTTTTTGATGTTTGAAAAGTTGATGTTACACAAAATAAAATTTTCCTATCTTTTAATTATTTTATATGTAATAAAGTTTAATTTAATGTTAATTCCATCTATAAAATATTCCTTTTTTGTTTATTTATTTAAGCTTATTATATTTATTTAAGTTTATTATCTTTATTTAATTTAATTTAATTTATTAAGCTTAATTATATTTATTTAAGTTTATTTAATTTAATTTTTTTTTAATTTAAAATGTTGAATTGAATTAATCTAAAAAATAAATTAAATAAAAAATAATTAAAACATTTATTATTTAATTTTGGAATTTTGTGAAGTGATAAAAATACTATTTTAGGAAAGTTAAATATTTCCTTTTTTTTTTTTTTTTTTTTTTTTTTTAATTGATTTTCTTATATTTAATTCAATTTTGTTAGTAATATGTAGTAATATGTAGTAATATGCAGTAATATGTAAGTAATATATAAGTAAAATATTAAAATTTAATTTATTTTTCAATGAAATCTCTAAATTTAATTTATTAATTTATGATTTGGGAAAAAAAGAAAAAAAAAAAAAAAAGAAAGAAAAAAAAAGAAAAGAAAAAAAAATTAAGAGAGTAAAAATACATAACTTTTAATTATTATTGATTTTTTATTTTCTTCGTGTATTTAAGGACCAACTTTTACCTTTTTTTTTTTTTTTTCCTCATAATTAATTCATTTATTAATTATATGATAAATATTATTATTATTAATATTTCAATATCATCTATATTTAGGTAGGATAGAAATAAAAAATATTATATTATAAAAAAAATATTATTGATTATAAATTATTAATTATAATTTATTAAATATATAAACTAATTATTATTTTGTTTATTTTTAAAATAGGTGTTTGTGACTTCAAGTCATTGAATTATATTAATCTATTCTTTATCAACGAGAGAAAAAAAAATAAAAAAAAAAAAAGTTAAACAAAAAAAAAAATAAATAAATAAAAATAAAAATAAACCTAAATAAATATTAAAATAAAATAAATATTAAAATAAAATAAATATTAAAATAAAATAAATATTAAAATAAAATAGAATAAAATAAAATTAAAAAATAAAAATAAAAATGTTTAAGAATATTTTCAAGTTACTTACTTTATTCACAGTCTACAGTGCTGTTGCTAAAGCTGATGTCTCTCTTGATTACACAAAGGATGGTGTTTTAAGAAAGGATAATCAATGTAACATCAATTTTGTTAACTTTGGTATTAATACTGATATTACTGGTCTCAATATTAAGAGACAAAACAATCCTAATGGAACTTTCAACTTATTAATTAGTGAATTAAAGAATGCTAATGCTGGTATTAACAGCAGTAGAACCGGTTATACTTTTAAGGATAGTGAAATTAAGAATTACATTAAGATCAGTCAAAATGGTGCTGCCATTAAGGATTTTGAAGCTACTGCTGCCCCACATGGTAGATTCTCCCTCTTCGTTAAGAACTTAAAGAGTTGTGAAGGTCTTTCCATTAAACAAACTTTCAAGGAAGATGTTTTAATTAATAGTTACTTATACTATTCTAATGTTAAGCCAAATGGTATTAATCATGCTTTCGATATTGTTGAATTTGGTCCATCTTCCAACAATGTTCCATATGATACTCTTGCCTGGAATATGAATACCGGTTTAGACAGTGCCAGAGAAAAGTGTGGTATCTTCATCGATTATCATGAATTTGATTACACTGGTGGTGCCCACTGGAAATGGTATCTCTCCACCGATAACATTAACACTGAAAAGTGCGATAATCCAGACTTCTATGCTGCTGTTAAGGATTCTTACGCCTCCTTAGAAGTTATGGATGAACTCTTCGGTGACCATTATAATGGTTACGTTATTAAGAGAGAAGGATCTGATATTGGTCATATGGATGGTATTCTTGTTAACCAAAAATACTTAATTGAAATCTATCAAAATGGTTGTCAAGAACAAAACAAGGATCAAGTTATCTGTACTATTTCTTCCAACAAGAAGCTCACTTACAAAGAATTCACTAAGGAATTCGTTGAAAATTGTCCAAGTGTCATTGAAAACCCAGAAGAAGAAGCTAAGTGGTCTGTTGATGAAAAGGGAATTACGGCCAAGTATGACTCTTACTCCCTTAATATCACCAACTACAACCGTGGTGCCTTACCAAAGAATGAAAATGATTCTGTCAGTTACAAGGAATTCAAGGCTGCTAACTCTAGTGGTATTGCTCGTTTCAATGTTTGCACTTCCTGTGATGATGGTTCCTACATTGGTGAAAAATGTAAATGTGTCTCCTGCCCAGAAAATTGTACTAAATGTCTTGATGGTAAAACATGTACTGAATGTAAGTTAGGAAGTATCTTAGAAAATGGTGAATGTAAGATTGCTACTACTACCACTACTACCACTACCACCACCACCACTACCACAACAACTACTACTACTATTGCCACCATTACTTCTACCACTACTATCAAGGTTCCAACTACTACTGTTGTTGAAGAAGTTGAATCTGTTTCTGAAGTTAATGAAGAAGAAACTGAAATTAATGATTCCGATGTTGAAGAAGAAGAAATTACTGGTGAACCAACTGTAGTTGATGAAAACTCTGAAGTTGAAGATGCAACTGAAGTTGAAGATGACAATGAAGATGATGAAGTTGAAGTAGAAGCTTCAACCGAAGATGTAGCTAAGGATGATGAATCTGACAATGATGATGATGAAGAAGAAGTTGAAGTTGAAGTTTCCACCGAAGGAACTGAAGCTGAAACTAAGGATGATGAAGTTACTGAAGTTGAAGATGAAGATGATGAAGTTGAAGTAGAAGCTTCCACAGAAGATGTAGTTAAGGATGAAGAATCTTGCAATGATGATGAAGAAGAAGTTGAAGTTGAAGTTTCCACCGAAGGAACTGAAGCTGAAGCTAAGGATGATGAAACTGACAACGAAGCTGAAGAAGTTACTGAAGTTGAAGCTAAGGATGATGAAATTGACAACGATGATGAAGAAGAAGTTGAAGTAGAAGTTTCTACCGAAGATGTAGCTAAGGATGATGAATCTGACAATGATGATGATGAAGAAGTTGAAGTTGAAGTTTCCACTGAAGAAGCTGAAGCTAAGGATGATGAAACTGACAATGATAATGAAGAAGTTGAAGTTGAAGTTACTACTGAAGGAAATGAAGATGAAACTAAGGATGATGAATCTGACAATGATGATGATGAAGAAGCTACTGAAGCTACTGAAACTAAAAAAGAAGAATCTGAAAATGAATCTGAAGAAGCTATTGAAGAATCAAAGAATATCAATGATGCTCCAAAGGAAGAAGATGATGTTGAAGCTGAAAAGGAAGAAGTTGAAGAACCAAAGAAGAAAGCTGAAGAAAAGCCAAAGAAGGCTAGAAAGTGTTACGTTCGTAGACATTAAATTGATTATCTGAGTATTAAAATTAAATAATAATATTTTAAATAAATAAAAAAAAATTAAAAAAAAATAGAGAATAAAAAAAAATTAATTAGTGAATTAACTAAAAAAAAATTTTTTTTTATTAAAAGCAAAAGATAAATTATTAAAAAAAAAATTAAATTTCAAAAATTCATAAATATTTAAGAAAAAAAAAAAAAAAAAAGAAAAAGAATTTTTTGAAATAAAATAATTTATCTTATTTATATTATATTAATAATAATTTATATAAAAATTATTTATTCCTCAAATGTAAATATCAATATATAAATAATTTTTATCAACAAAAATAATTATTTATTAATATATAAAAAATCAATGAAAATAAAAATAATAAAATAAAAATAAAAAAAAAAAATTTTTTATTTATTATTATTTTATTTTGATTTATATATATATATATAGAATATTTTAAATATTATATTTTATTTTTTTTTATTGTGACATCCTATCGAAAATAAAAAAAAATTAAATATATAAAGCGAATTACAAAACATTAAAAATTTTAAAAAAAAAAAAATCAATATTTATTTATAACAAAAAAAAAATATATATTATTATTAAAAATTTTAAATATTAAAAATATTAAATTATATAAATATTATAAATATAAAAATATATATATATATTATTATCAATTATCCGAAAAAAAAAATTATAAAAAATATCAAATATATATTATAAAATATACAAATATTAAAATTATTTATAAAAAAAAAAAAAAATAGAAGAAATAGAAAATGAAAATATTAATATTAAAAAACATATATATATATTAATATTTTTATTTAAAAATAAAGATAGCTAGAATAAAATTAAAAAAAAATAGCTGAAAAAATTAAAAAACTAAAATAACAAAAAAAAAAATAAAAAGAAAAAAAATAAAAATAGAGAAATAAACATTCGTTTATTCAATGTTAAGAAACAAAAATAAAAAAAAACGAAATTAAAAAAAAAAATAAATATTCCTTTTTTTTTAAAACAAGATACAAACAAACAAACAAATAAACCAAAATAAAAAGTCTTTTTTTTTTTTTTTAATATTTTTGGTGTAAATATTTTTATTATTTTTTATTTTATTTTATTTATAATGAACTATTATTAAAGCTTTATTTTTTTTTTTTTTTTTTTTTTTTATTTATTTATTTTATTTTATATTATTTTTTTAAAAATTACGGATCTCCTTGTTGTTCTTAAAGAAAATATAGTTAATCCCCGGATTGGAAACTTTGGCTTTTCGAAATGTTTATCGCTTTTCCATAAATTTCGAAAGAAATATTGTATGGAGTTAAGGATATTGAAATTCTTTATAAAAAAAAAATTTTTTTTTTTTTTTTTTTTTTTTTTTTTTTTTTTTTTTTTTAATAATTTCTAAATATTATTCAATATCAAGGAGAAATGTAGAGGCTATGGTTCACAGCTATGAATAATGTAATGTAGAATCAAGTTCAGATTCTAATAGTAGTAGTAGTAGTAGTAATAGTAATGAAGTTATATAATATTAATAATAATGGACAATAGAAATAATATTTGTTAATAATAATAGTATTGATGATAGTGATATAGTTGAAAAATAGGAATATTAATATTAGTGATAAATGAAGATAATAGTATATGTTACTATTAATGTAGTGAATAGGTCAATTTTTGGTAAAAATCGTGATAATTTAAGTAATTTTCTGAATAAATAAAGTGTGTGTAAATTTATATATGTAACGTGGTTGGTATCGATGAGATAACTTCCTTCTTCTAGGTGGAAACGATGTAAACATTATTGAATTTAAATTATGAAAAAAAAAAAAAAAAAAGGAATGGAATAGGAATTGAAATTGTTTGTTTTTATTTAAGAAACTAAATACTAGAAAAAAAAAATCATTAATCATTTCTGGTGGTATGATTATTAAAAAAAACAATAAAAAATAAAAAAAAGCCATTCTTGATGTGACATACTGGATAGAAATTTATGCCTAAGGGCTAGTTACTCAGCAAGAGTTACTATTCCTAAAATATAAGTGTTTTCTAATCTTAACAAATCTCTTATCTAGGAAAAGATTAGAAAGAAAAACTTAGATAAGTTTTTTTTGATCGATATTCTATCCATATCGATCATCGTATCAATGAGGTAAAAACCAATTACTTCCAAGAAGTGATTGGGAAAAACCCCTAATTAACCAATTCGCTAATCTTATCTAATTGATCAAAAATAAAATAAAATGAGAAAAGATATTTCGATCATAAAATTATAAATTTACATATAGGGAAAATAATATATTAATAATATTAGATAAACAAAATACAGAATACATTATTAAATATATAATAGAATACATAATAGAATACATAATATGTTTACAATTTAATTAAATAAATAAACTAAGACTAATAAATTTAATCATTAGATGTATAATTAATTAAATTATGATTATTTATAAATGTATAAATAATAATTAATTAAATAAATTATTAATAATATTTAAATGAATAGATATAATATAATTAAATAAAGTCATAATTATTATAACTTAACTAAGAAAATATAATTATTTTATTTAAAAAAAATTATAGATTTTTACATTTTGGTAAAGAGTGATTATAAAATACTTATCTTGTTATGGTTAGACATAACTTAATCATAATTAATTCTATATTCTTTGCTAATGGAGTTACATGTATACTTTCCTGAATTAAATAAACTTTATTAAAATTATTATAAATTAATTAAATCTATTAAAATATTAATTAAAATCTTTATAAAAATTACTAAAAAATCTTTACTGAATCTTAATTACATTAATACTGAATTACATATAAATTCTTTAATACTTCTATTAACAAAGTCTTTATTGAAGCTATATTAAAATTACTTTTATATTTTTATCATATATTTATCAAATTAATTATTATTAACTTTTTAATAATATTTTTACTCTAAATTAATATTAACTTTTATTAAACTTAAAATAAATTATCATTAAATAATTTATTATCTTTTATGAAATTCAATTAATACTCTTGTAAACTTTTAATTAAAAATTTTATTAAAAACTTTTTAGTTATTTACAAAAGATATTATTAAATTAAAATCTTTATAATATCTTTATAATTATTAATTTATTTAATTGTTATGTTCTTTTATGGAATTTATATTACACATATTATTCATAATTTTAATTAACATTTAATTATGAATGAATTAATAATTCCTTAAATTAAATACTTAAATTCTTTTTTCATTCCAAAGATATTAATCTTTAAAAATGAAATTGAATATAATTATCTGAAGAAAATAACTTCCTCTTAAAACAACATAACTCAAAACAAAACAATAATAAAAATAACATAATAAAAAATAATTAAATTAATAATAATAATAATAATAATAATATTAGTAATAGTTTTAGTAATAGTATTAATAATAGTATTAATAATAGTATTAGTAATAACATTAATAATAGTAATATCAATAATTATTTATCTTAATTAAGAAATATATCTTAATTCTGTTTAGACATAGAAAGTGATATATTCTTATATAAAAATTAATAATTTTTTTAATTTATTATATTTATTAATATTTATTAAAAAAAAAATAAAAAAAAAAAGTAAAATATGCTTTATTATTTAAATTATTCTTTTATTAAAATTTATTTATAAAATACATTTTCTTTTATATAATTTAATTATGAAATTTTTAAAATATCTTTATTTGATATATAAATCTAATTTTAACGACTAATTAGGAACATTTATTTAAATTATATTTTTCTTTCTCTATTTATATTAATAATAAACATTATTAAACTATTTGTTTATAAACAATTATTTAATGATATTTATTTCCTATTATATAATTTATTAATTTAAAATACCTAATAATATTTATAATTTGATTTTAATAATATAAAATAATCTAAAATTCAATTTTTATAATAATTTCTAATTTATTCTTATTTATATTATAACTCTTTAAATAATCAAAAAAATAAATCTATAAAAAATAAGGGAAATAATTTTTATTTAAACTCTTTAAAAAGAAAAATTTTTGAAAATAAAATTTTTTAAAAGAAAAATAAAAAATAAATTATAAAAATTTTTCAAAAAATAGATCAAAAAAATATTTAAAAATGTTAAAAATAACAATTATTAAATTGATTATTAATTTATTTTTAATATTGTAATAACCAACAAATTATATTTGTAACATTCATTAAAGTATAAAACCAAGTAATGATTTTATTGTTTAAAAATAATTCTTAATTTTAATAAAAGAAGGAACATAATAATAAAAGATATTTTAAATAATCGTAAAACTAAAATAAATAAATGTTTATTTTTACTGAATAATGTGTTCTATTTTTAATAACTTAATAATGATAATTATTTATCGAAATATATTTTTGACAGATTAAGAGTCTCAATCTCTCCCGATTAAATAAAATAAAAGCTAAGTATACCAATTAAAAAAAAAAAAAAAAAAAAAAAAAAAAAAAAAAAAAAAAAATAAAAAAAAAAATACTTTATAAATAATATAAACCTATAATAATATGATACTAATTGTTATTTATTTATCTATATTCATATATCTAAATTAAAAATAATAGTAATAAAATATATAACATAAACTTATATAACTCAGATATCAATTATAAGATAAAAGCAATATATAAAATGTTACCAACTAATGATCTAGTTGGACCAGTCACTAACTCCATAAATAACAACAAATATTTCCTAACAATTTTAGATGATTTTTCAAGATATGGATGGGTGATCTTTACCCAAAATAAAACTGATGTTTTCAACAAATTTATTATTTGGCACAATGAGATATATAACACCACAAACATCACTGTAAAAGCCATCCGTTCCGATAATGGGAAAGAATTTCAGAATAGTCGTTTTCAAACCTTCTGCCAAGAGAATGGAATTAAACATGAATTCACGATTCCTTACAATCCATCTCAAAACGGTAGAGCTGAAAGGTTCAATGGTACACTTATTTCTTCTGCTAAAGCACTTCTTAATGAATCTAAACTTAGTCATGACTTCTGGGAATACGCAGTAGACACTGCGAACTTCACTTACAACCGACTTCCCCACCAAGGAAACCAGAACAAAATCCCTTATGAATTATTTTATAATAAACCTGTGGATTATAGTTTCTTTCGAGTCTTCGGATGCAGAGTATATTTCTTTGTCCCAAAGGAGCTTCGTTCAAAGTTTGACAACAATTCTCATCCTGGTATTTTTCTAGGTTATAGCAATAATACTAATGGTTATAAAATTTTTGACATTATCAATAACAAAATCATCCTAGCCCGTACTGTTGAATTTATGGAAAACGAACCAGGAAACTCTTTTTTTCATAAAATATTTCCCAATAACGAATTCAGGGAGAGTAATAAAGTCAAACAATTAAGTCATTACGATTACAATAATAAAATCAATAATAAGAACAGTGGAATTATTGAAAATAATTTTGAAAGAAATATAGATACAAATAGAAAACTTAATATAAGTAATAATAGTAATAAAAATCACATCATCAATAAATATAATGATAAAAATAGTATCACTACTGACATCAATTATAATGATGAAGTCACTATCATCAACAATAATTCTGACAAAACAACAAAAAATGATCCAACAAAACAAAACAATAACAATCAACATAACAATTCAACAAATATTAATAATAAAATCTACAACGTAATAGAAGGTAACAAAAATAAAAATTTAAATAGGACTCAGAAAGAAATTAATAATATTAATAATGAATATAAAGAGAACAATAAAGACAGAAACTATCAATATATAGAAGGAACTAAAAGAAAGTCAAATAATAATTCATTTAATATTAATAAAAGAAAAAAGATAAGTAATAATAACAATACACTAATTGAACCTTACAACTACAAAGACATATTCAAACTAAATGATAAATCAGAATGGTTAAAATCAGTAAAAGAAGAACTTGATAATATGGAAAGACTGAAAGTATTCACAGTAGTCAATACGGCACCCTCAGGATCAAATATTATTTCATCCAGGTGGGTATTTAAATATAAAAGGGACTCAAATGGTAAAATAATTAAAAGAAAAGCGAGACTAGTCGCTAAGGGATATACCCAAGAATACGGTATCGACTATAAAGAAACATTTGCTACTACCCTCAAACAAGATACCATTCGAATTATTACAGTCATTTCAGTAAACATGAACTTCAAAATAAAACAAATAGATATTAATTCAGCTTATTTAAACGCTCCTCTTAATGAACATATATACATGAAAGCTCCAGAAGGACATCAATCTTATGAGAAATCTTTTTGGAAACTAAACAAAGCTCTCTATGGTCTAAAGCAAGCAGGTAAAGAATGGAACAATAAATTAAACGAAGAATTAATAAAAATAGGTTTTACCAGATTAAAAAGTGAACCTTGTGTATACAAGAAAATTAATAATAAAAAGGAAATAATATGTATTTTGTCAGTCTACGTTGATGACATACTTATTGCTGGAACATTAGCTGAAATAAATTCAGTAAAAGAATTAATCAAAAGAAAGTTTAACATAAAAGACATTGGGGATGTAGAATTCGTTATTGGCATAAAATTTAATAAAATTAAAGATGAATATATTCTACATCAATCAAGGTACGTAAATGATATTTTAAACAAATTCAGTACTGACTCTTATATAAAAACAACCAAAAATCTTATTCCAAAAGAAAATCCTCAAATGAGAACAAAGAAATTTAATGAAACAAATACCGAAACGCTATTGGCAGCTTATTATATTTAGGAATATGCACCAGACCAGATATACTCTTCACTGTTAGTAAAGCTGCAAGGAAATCCAGTGATCCTACGATGGAAGATTGGATGAATGTTATGAAAATTTTTAATTATATCCAGCATACAAAAAACTATGGTATTAAAATCCAAAAGGGGATGAATTTAAAGGTATATGTAGACGCAGATTATGCAGGAGATCTCAACACAAGGAAATCTACTTCTGGATTTCTTATGATACTTGGAAATACACCAACAAACTGGTATTCAAAACTACAACATTGCGTCTCTACTTCCACGGCTGAAGCCGAATATTACAGCCTAAGTGAATGTGCTAAACACTCTTTATGGTACAGAAATTTCATGAATGAATTAAATATAAACATCGATTATGTTACAATATTCGTTGACAATAAAGCAACAATATACAACAGTGAAAATCAATCAATAAACCCAAAATCAAAGCATATTGATATCAGGTACCATCACATTAGAGACTTAATCAGTAAAAAACTAATTGTACTAAAGTATGTAAAATCTAAAAGTAATCTAGCAGATGGATTTACCAAATTTTTAAACAAGACCTTAATGGACAATTTCAGAAACACCTTATTAACGGAATTTTAAAAGAAATTAAATTAAAAATCTATGTTCATTTTTTTTTTCTTTGTTAAAGTTTTTTTTTTGAAGCTAGATTTTTGGAGGAGTGTTAAAAATAACAATTATTAAATTGATTATTAATTTATTTTTAATATTGTAATAACCAACAAATTATATTTGTAACATTCATTAAAGTATAAAACCAAGTAATGATTTTATTGTTTAAAAATAATTCTTAATTTTAATAAAAGAAGGAACATAATAATAAAAGATATTTTAAATAATCGTAAAACTAAAATAAATAAATGTTTATTTTTACTGAATAATGTGTTCTATTTTTAATAACTTAATAATGATAATCATTTATCGAAATATATTTTTGACAAAAAAATATCTTCAAAAAAAATTTAAATTTAAATAATATAAAAAATATCTCCAAAAAAATTTAAAAAATTTTTCAAAAAATCCAAAGTTTAATAAATAAAATTCTATTAATAAATCTGAAAGTAAATTTTCTTCCAAAAATTTAACAGAAATCAAAAAGAATTATATAATAATAAAAAGGAATAGAGTTATGATTTTTTAATATATTGCTTTCTTTCAATGAAAGATAAAATTAATATTGAAAATGAGGATCCAAAAATAGAAGAAATTCCTCATCAATATCAAGATTTAGCAATCGTATTTAGCAAAAAAGAAGCCGATAAATTACTTCCACACCGTTTAACCGACTGTAAAATTGTTTTAGAAAAAAAAAAGACGCCTCACTTCATTATGGCCCAATTTATCAATTAACTGAAGAAGAATCACAAGTTCTATAGGATTATTTAAAAGAAAATTTGGAAAATGGATTAATTAGACTATCAGAGTCACCTGCTGGATATCCTGTCCTTTTCCAAAAGAAAAAAGATGGTTTCCTTCGGTTATGAATGGATTACAAAAAAATAAATGCAGTAACTATAAGAAATTCATATCCTCTCCCTCTAATAACAGATATAATAGAAAAAGTAAAAGGTGCAAAATACTTTCCGAAATTGAATTTACATTCTGCTTCTAATTTAATAAGAATAAAAGAAGGTGACGAATATAAAACTACATTTAGAACTACATTCGTCCATTATGAATATTTAGTTATGCCGTTTGGTTTAAAAAATGCACCTGCCACTTTTCAATCATTTATTAACTCTATTCTTAGACTATACTTGGAAAGATGTGTGATCTTATATTTAGATGATATATTAATTTATTCCAAAGATTTGGAGGAGCATCATAATCAAGTCAGAAATGCCCTTCAAACTTTAATTAATAATAATTTATATCCAAAATTAAAAAAAAATGTGAATTTGACCAGAATAAAATTGAATTTTTAGGTAACATTTTATCTGGTGATGGTGTATCTATTGACCCAAAAAAAATTAAATCAATCGAAGAGTGGCCAAAACCAGAAAATTTAAAAGATGTTCAAAGATTTATTGGCCTATGCAATTACTAGAGAAGATTTGTTAAAGATTTTTCAAAAATTGCAAAACCCTTACATAATTTAACAAGGAAAAATATTAAAATTTTTATGGACAAATGAATGTGAAAATGCTTTTAAGGAATTAAAGAAAAGATTAATTACTTCTCCAATTCTACTTCATCCTGATATTACAAAATCTTTTATAGTAGATTGTGATGCAAGTAATTATGTTATTGGTGCTGTTCTATTTCAAAGGGATAAAGATAATAATTTACATCCAGCAGCATATTATTCTAGAAGTTTACTATATGCCGAAATAAATTATACAATTACTGATAAAGAAATGCTTGCTATAAGAGATGCTTTTTATTGCTTGGAGACATCTACTCCTTGGTGCTAAATATTAAATTACTGTCTATACAGATCATAGGAATTTAATATACACATTAGGAGGAAAGGTTGCAAATCAAAGACAACACAGATGATACCTTTTCTTCCAAGAATATAATTTCATAATAAAGTATAGGATGGGAAACAAAAATAGAAAACTTGACAGTCTATCTAGAAGACCTATTTATATTAAAAGCAATACTGAAGAAAAACCTGAAAATATTTTAGACATTAAAAATGTTAAGAAATTTCATGTTTTGTTAGCATTGATAGTGACCTTTTAGAAAGAATTATTGATGCTATCAAGTCTGTGTAAAATGCTCTTATGGAACAGATTACAATTACGTTAAATACTATTAATAATAATACACAACTAAAATTTATTTTATTATAAAAACTTCTTTTTTAATAATATCTCTTTATTAAAATTCTTTTATTAGTTACTAACAGTAAAATAGTTAATAACAACTACATTTCATTAATGAATAAAATAATTTTACATGTATTTATATTTTTTCTTAATTATATTATAATATATTATTTCTATTTACTTTAACATATATTCAATATAAAATAAACAAAAACTAATCAAAAATTAATAAAAGTTATAAAATTACTAAAAACTAATTCAATAAACATTTTATTTAATTTGTTTCGAGTTAAATTGAAATATTTTATTTTATGACTATTAAACTAACTAAAATTAAACTAAATTTAAATTATTTATTAAAATATTTTATTACTAATTTTAAGTTATATAGAAATTAATCTTATATTTTTAAATTTATAGATTGTAAAAAATTTAGAATTGCTATTAATTCGTATAAATCAATGCCTTACATAAATTGATATATTTTACATAATTTTAATGTATTTACATTACTTTGTAAACGTGAATTACATTAAATAATTTAATGTACAAAATAAATTAATATATTAAGATATTGATTATATCTTTACAACCTCGCCCTTTAAGTCGAGCTCTTGCAAAAATCATTTCTTGAGAGAATTTCTATTACAAAGGGTTGATATTTATGTCTAACAATATAATCATTAACATGATCATCATTTTTAATATAGTCTTGATCCTTTGTTCTTGTTTTATTTTTTCTTATTTTTTCTAAAGTAATCTTGAATCAATTGTTTAACTAAAATTTGATCTTCATCTATCCAGGAGTCTTCATTTGATCCTTTCCAAAGAGATAAGGAAACGATTCATTTTGGAACTTTCTTGTTGAGTTAATTCTTTTTGAAACTCTCTTGTTGAGTAATTTTTTTTTTGGAACTTTTTTTGTTGGATAATTTCTTTAGAATCTTTTGTGTTAGATAATTTCTTTGGCTTCTTCCTGTATGGGTTATACCTGTTAGCTTCCACTAGTTTGGCTTTACCAGAATTAATGACTTCTAATTAAAAATTAAAAAATTAAATTAAATTAAAAATAAAAAAAAAGCTTTTTTTATTTTATTTTATTGTCCTCATTAATTTTTTTTTTAAGTTTTCGGCTTTATGTGTGTGTGTGTTGATGTAGTTGTAGTAGTAGTTGATGTGGTTGTTGTTGTAATTGTTGTTGTTGCTGTTGTATAATAAATTAGCACTAGTTTTATTTGGTCTTCGTGTACTCCAAAAAAAACTTTATACTAAGATACTGTGTAAGATAGCATCTAAAGTTTATATATATGTGAATGGTTTAATCAAATATTTGTGAAAGAGGTTAATATTATAACATATTAGCCACTGCCAGATATAAGTTAAATACTTTTGGAAAGCAGAAATTAACTTATAAGTCACTCATTATACGTTCAATACTGTTTAAGGGTTCATATACCTGACTTAGGCAAATTCACTTAGTATACCGAAATACTAAGGTCCCCCTGTGTGGTTGGCAGTTGTAATATATAGTTGTTTTAATAGTTGTATTAGATTTTGTTAATTTTCCTTTAAAAAATAATAATGAAAATAAATAAACAATAGCTAATAAAATATTTTATTTTATTATATGTTTTATTATTCCTTCTTTATTTATTTTATTATATAATTATTATCCATTATGTTATATCAAATATAATTATAAACTCTTAATATTATTATTTAATACTATTACAATTATAAACTATTCATCACTAGTTTTTAAATATACATTTCATCAGTATATTTATATATTTAATTATTATTAATTATATCTCTATTCTAATAAACTAGTTTTTGGATTCTACATTTCTCTTATTATTTTATTATAAATCAAAGAATCCCCTTCTTAAATAAATAATTTATTAAAATATATATAATTATAAATTATTAATTCACCAATAATATTTTTATATAAAAATTTAACTATAATATTTCATTAAAGTATAATATTTCTATAGGTCACGTATCAAAAATGATACGATATTTTATTTATGTATCTAAATTAATATTTGTTTTTGGGCAATAACAATAAGGAATTATTATAAAATAATATATTCTAATATTAAATAGAAATAACACATACAATAGTACAAAATAAAGTAATGAATATATCTTTTTAATGTTTTCTTTATTTATTATTAATTATTAATTATTACATCAATTATTATTATTACATATATAAATATTATAATTAATTATCTCAAATATATATATTCATCTAATTTATAAATCAATAAATATAATAAAACATTAATATCTCTCTTTAACAATACTAAACTAAAATATAAAAAAAAATAGCTATTTATGTGAATTAATTTATCATAAGTATAAACTTATAAATAAAAGAATTCTCCGTTTTAAATTTATTATTATAAAATTATATATATTATTATAAAATTATTACTGACCAATAATATTTAAGTATTTCTTAAACCTAAAGAATCTACCTAAATATCATATTTATAGTGGTCACGTATCAAAAATGTTATGGTTCAGAGGAATTTATAAGTCTTAATTTATTTATAGAAATTTATTAAGTTAATTATATTTTTTTTTTTTTATTAAGATTTTATTTTTTCCTTTATTTATTTAAGAATTAATATACAACTTTTATAATAATTTGATAATTTTATCTTTTAATTAAAATATTGTCTTAAGAATTAATAACTATTTACAATTATTTAATTTATTCATTATTATTATTAAAATTAATATTTTTTTATTTAATTTTTCTGAGTTAAGAATTATTTTTATCTAAATAATTAATTATTTATTTAAGGAGAATATTTACATTTTAAATTAATTTTAATTATTTTAATTATTTTTGTAACGATATCAGCATCGTTGATAAAATGTAACAATTTCCTTAATTTAGAAATTGTCCTAAAAGTGGTAATTGCTTATCAAAAGTATTTTATATGTTATTATTTATTAATTATTATCTATGATTATTTATTATTACTTATTATTATTTGTTATTATTTATTACTTTTTATTATTATTTATTATTATTTATTATTATTTATTATTATTTATTATTATTTATTATTATTTATTATTATTTATTATTATTTCCTAGTTTAATAACTATTCTAATAATTATAAATTATTTTTATTAACAAAATTAATAATTATTTAATTATACATTAAATGAATTATCAATTTTCATATTTTATTAAATTTTTACTATTAAATTTTTATTATTAACTTTATTTATAATAATTTGTCAAATTATATAAAATTAATGTAAATTAAAATAAGTTATCCTACTAATAATATTTAAATAAGCATGTATATATATATAGTAAAAATTGTATAACAAAATAAAATCAATCTTAAATTCTTAACAATAAAATATTTTAATGTGTTGTTTCTCATTTATTGTGTTTAATAGATTACAAGTCTCATTGACTCTTCTTAATAACGAATTAAATAAGAATTAAATAAATATATATATGTCTTTTAATAAGTGAAATTAATAATATTAAAAGATAATGCTGAATATTGGTCAGCGTTTATTAAAAGATAGAGCTGAATATTGTTAAATACATAAATAAATATTTTAATTTCATTATACATGATGTTAAATAAATTGGCAATACATAGATTCAATGAACTAATTTATAATAAACATCATACTAATATGTAAGAACTATAAATTAAACCAATATTTTAATTATATTATAAATTATATTGAATGAAATGGCAATACATGGATTCATGGAACTAATTTGAATAAACAATATATTAATACGTAAGAATATAAATTATCCAATAAAAATATTAAACTTCATTTTTCATTTCCTCCCCAACCAATACTTAGTAATAATAAAAAAAAAAAAAATAATAATTATTTCGAACCAATCAAAATAATTATTATATATCAAAAAAAAAAATTACAATATAATATTGAAATTAATTAAACACAATACTGAAAATAATAACATTATTCGTATAACCTTGAATTGCTCAATAATAATTTTTTGCAGCTCTTCAAATACATCTTAATAATATTCATTATATTTTTAATAAAATTATTTTTCTTTTTTCAAAAAATCACAACATCTAAGAAGTCAAAACAAAATGAGAAGAGGTCAAACATCAAACCAACCAACCCTTGTCAGTGAAAACGAACAACCAACTCCAAAAGGAATCAATTTTACTTATTCTGAAAATTTTAATCGGGTAGTTGAATTAACTACAGAAAACTACCCAGATTGGAGAACTAATATTCTTTATCTACTACTGATCAATAACCTCGAAAGTTATGCCTTAACAAGAAAGCTAAAAAAACTTAGAAGAAGAGACATCAAAGATGATCCTGATGATTACTTAACTGACCAATTTGACCCAAGTCTGGTATATGACAAAGAAACGAGCCTCCTGGATATTAAAAGTGACGTTATGGTAAAATGGATCATCATAAATAGTCTAGGTGAAGAAACAAGGAAAATTATCGCAAGCCAAGGAAAAACCGCCTTTGAAACATGGAAGACACTAGAAAAATCCTTTACCGTTAGTCACGAGAGAAGATGTATGGAAATCAAAAAGAAATTAAATTCTCTCAAATATAACGAAGAACAAGATATAAATATATTCATAGCTACTATGCAGAACTTAATCGATGAACTCGAAAACATCGATCACGACATGGAACCTAGTACTAAAGCGGGAATATTCAATAGAGCACTCCCTGAAAACTTAAGATTCATCAACGTATTCCAATACAAACACGATTGGAACAAACTCTGCGAATACGTGAAGAATGTTATCCCCGATATCATTTTTTTCCAATTTAAAAGAATCATTAAAATCTGAGGAATCCACAAAACAAATATTTTTGACTACCTCAGATTTAAGTACAAATAAAAAGCACTTTTCATCCCAAAGCAAAAGAACATATAGAAATGGAAAATGTTATCTATGTAACAAATTCGGACATTATGCCAAGGAGTGTAGAAAATTCAACAAACCCATCAGATTCAATTTAATAAAAAATAAGAAATTTAAAAGTCAATCGAAAAATAATAACAAATATCACAAACTTTCAACAATTAAACAAGGATACAAACACAAAAGCTACAAGCAATTAAATTCACTCGAAAACAATATCAATGATACCAACAATAATAACTCCTTATCAAAGGATTACAATACTGAAAACTACTCGTTTTTAGGATGCGTCATAAAAAATAATTTCAGTTCTCAGGTAACTAATGAAATAACATCTTCTTCCCATAATGACCTTACAGCTTGGATTTTAGATTCAGGTTCCTCCTTACATTTGACAAATTCTTTAAAATACTTTACAAATCTCTGTAACTGTAAGTAAAATATCATACTTCCTAATGGAAGTATTGTTAATTCTACCATTTCCGGCGACTTTATTGGATTTAATAATGGAAATAAAATTACTTTGAGAAATGTACATTATGTTCCTCTTATTTTAATAAAAAAAAATTAAAAATTTGTATTACAAAAAAAAATTTATTTATTATTTTAATATTTATCATTAAAAATTTTTTTTTTTTTTTTTTTTTTTTTTTTTTTTACATATATAAATCTATATCTATGATAATATTATTGGTTAAGAAAAATTTTTTTTTTTTTTTTTAAAAGTTTGTTCTACACTAAAGAAAAATTTTATTTATTATTTATTAAAAAAAATTATTAATGAAATATTTATTATTTTAATAAAAGGAAAAATATATATATATATTTTTTATTTTATTGCAAAAAATAATAATAATAATAATAATAGTCGAACAAATTTATAAAAGCCTAAAATAAAAAATAAAAAAAAACTATATATTTTAACGTCACTTCGCAAGAATGACCAGGATTTTATCAAGGATCGAACCTGACCTACCTCTTATTTTTTGCGTGAGTGAACAAACTATCACCTGTTGAAGTGTGTAGTTGCCTTCAGCGTGAAGGTTTTACAGTTCTAGAGCGTATTTGCCTAATTGTCAAGGATTTGTTCCTTGAGATACTCGCGTTTACAATCTACAAAACCTTGCAAAATTGTAAATAAGAGTTTATGAAATTAATATCCTGCAAGCTAACACTGTCTTACTCGAATATTAACTTCGTAAATTTGTTAACTTTTTATTATTTTATTTTTTTTATTATTATTATTTTTTTATCTATAATCTATAATTAAATAAAGTTACTACAAAAACTAAAGTTTTCCAAAGTTTTTTTTTTTTTTTTTTTTTTTTTTATGATAACTTTTATTATTATTAATATTAATATTAAATTATTAATTATTATTATTTAACATAACTTTTGGATAATCTGATAGTATACCCTGTCTGACGTGCAGCTTGCCTCTTCACGGCGTCATGCCATGCGGGTACCAAGGCTACTGTATTCAATATAAAATACAGCAGTCCAGAACCTACTAGCCCAATTACTATGTAGGTTAAACTTAGCCCGGAAATCTATATCTAAGGCTTTGTTAAATAATTTAATTAATAATAATATTAAATTTTATTTTTCTAATATTCCCCGATATCTCCACCATAATTTATGTTATGGTTCGGGTTTTATTAGAAATTTTATTTAATTATTTAATTTTTTATTGGTTTTTCTCTCTACATTTTAATTATTGATAAACTTCACTTATTTATACTTTTTGAAAAAAATAAATATGTAAAGCTTTTCTACATTTTATTATCATATTTAAAAAAAAAATAATTTATTATTACTAATTACTTCAAATTTTATATTAATTTACTATTACTAATTACTTCAAATTTTATATTAATTTAAATTAACTAATTCATCAGTATTTTTATTTTAATAAATTTTGTTTATATAATTTTATATTATTTTTCATATACTAAACCTAAATTATTTAATATATACGAAAAGAAACAAACAAAATTTAAAAAGATTTTACAGAAAAATAAAGTTATTTTAATCAAGAATGTTAATATAATATTCTTATATTTTATATAAAATAAATTTAAAAACTATAATATATTTAATATTTATTATTAATTAATTAAGATTTGATTTTATTTGTGGGGAATAAAAATATTAAATAATCAATTTAAAAATAAAATAAAATACTAAAAAGAATGCAATTTTAATATTGATACAATATAATAATAATATAATAATATATTTGAATAAAAATAAAATATTAATATTGATAATAAACACTTTAATAAAATAATAAAATTTAAGGTTAAATTATAGATATTGATATTAATAATAAAAATATAAAATTATTGATAATATTTTAGAAACTTTTAATAAAAATATAGAAAAAAAATTATATTTATAAAATATTTTAGTATAGAAAATATAGTAAAGTAATATTAAGTAAAGAATAATATAATGGATTCTAAAATAAGTTGAAATTCTAATTAATAATCCATTATATATTCATTCTTTACCATGAATGATACAATATAAGTAATAAAGTATCAAATTTTTATTTATTTAATTATAACGAGGTCGAGCAAATAGGGAATTTATAAAATAATATATTCCAACTCAAAGATAATAAATAATAATTTACACAAATAATAAAATTTATTTATTTCTTTTTAAATCTTGTTTTTATTTATTTATTTAATTTTACATAAATTATTACAATTATATTTTATATTCCTCTGAATATAATAATTATTAACTATCTCTAATAATTCAATTTATATTAATATCTTAATAATAATTTTACTTATAATTGTAGGATTCAACTCTTATCCTTTAACTATAAGTAATTACTTAATTATTTAAACTAAACTATAAGTTCTCTAAAACTATTATTTTACTCAATAAGAATTTCTAAAACAACAAGAAAACTCTCTCTTTAACTTTTATTTCATTCTCTTCTTTTAAATTTATTAATTAATTTTATCTTGAATATTATTGGCTGTCTAATTAATTTTAATCTATTTATATAATGATTTAGTATATTATATATTGTGATTATTTTTCACTATATTATTATAGGATTTTCTCTTTTGTTAATTTTCTTGCGTATTTCTAGCTGTATCGTATCATGAAATGATAAATTTTAGAAATTATCTTAATTTTAATATAGAATTAAAAAGTGATAATTTCAATTTATTTTAATAATAACTGTATAAGTTATTTATGAATTAAAAAAAATGTTTTATTAAAAATAACACTAAAAATTTGATTTATTAGAACACTTGTTTTCTAATATTTTATTTTATAAATCTTTTATTAAAATTTATTAAACATTATAAAATTTGAAAGTGATTATTAAAATTAAAAAATTAATTAATAATAATAATAATAATAATAATAATAATAATATTTACATGAAATATTTACAAGTATTTGCATTTTTCTTTAAAATTAAACTATTAATAATTTATAAATAAAAAGAATAATTAAATAAAATAAAAGTAATAAAATTAATAATAAAATAAATATTTAATAATAAAATAAATAAATTTGTTTATTATAAAAATAATTAAAAATATTTTGTTATTTAAATTAATTAATTTTGTTATTATAAAAATATTATTTAATTATAAAATTAATTATAAAAATTATTATAAAACTAATTATAAAAATTAATTATTTTATTTTAAATTTAATCTTAATATTTTTATTTTGAAAAATATATAATATTTCTTTCATATCTGAGTATTAATGTAATTTTTAAGTGTAATTTATTTGTTTTATTTAATTAATTAATTAATTTTTTTTTTTTATTAAATTATTATTAAACTTGGCTAAGGTTAGTTTTGATTTTATGTATAATAAATTTTCAAGATTTATTAATTTTGTTATTTATCAGAATGATAAGAAACGAAATATTTAATTAATAATTAATATAAATAAAGTTAATAAGAAAAATAAGAAATAAATATATTATAAATATTAAATAGTTAAATAATTTTATAAATAATTGTTTATAAACATAACTTTAAAATGAAGAATTAGTATAAATAGTTATTAGAAATAATACTTTAATAAATGTTCCTAATTATCCAGTAAAATTAGTATATAATATTTTAATAAAATTAGAATTAATATTGATTAATTTTATATTTTGATTATTATAATTATGTTATAAAAGAATTGTATTAAAGGTTTACTAATTACCTATAAATATTAGAATATTAATAAAACAATATTTTATTTAAAAATGAATTAAATATTTTTATTTAAGTGTTATTATTTAAATATATAAAGACTTGTTATGGACAAGTATAAAAATCATGTTAAGATTTTGATATAATTTATAGTTTAAATTTAAATAAAATAATATGTTCTATTAAAAAATATTCACTAAGTCGATATGTCTATATAGTAATATACTATATAGATATATAATAATAATAATAAATATTTAAATGTTTAGTTTAATAAAAATTTATTTATAATAAACTTTGATAATTAGAATTATCAAATTAATTTGATTTTAAATTTATTGATTTTATTTAATAATAAAATATCTATAATATATTACTATTAAGGTAATTTTACAATAACCTTACAAAGAACATAAAAGAGAGATTTTTACATCTTTCTTTTATACTTTGTAAGTTACATAAAAATAATATTTAATTATAAGATATTAATAATATTGTAATATAAATAATAATAAAATATAAGGATAAATTTAATTATATAGGAATGTGAAGCATTTCGACATAATTTATGTATAATCATCATAAAATTTTGTACAATGTGTATAATATATGTAATACGCCACTATTTTCAACGTATATTTTTATTTATTGTTTTTTAGTATTAAAAAAATAAAATAAAAACAAAAATAAATAAAAGAATAAATGTATTTTAGCATTAAAAAAATAAAATAAAAACAAAAAAAGAATAAATAAGTTTTCTGTTGAGAATTTTATTTTATTTTTATTTTTTTCTAATTTTATTTTATTATTATATTTTATTATTAAATATTTTAATAATAAAACCTTTCTATTTTATTTTATTCAAATAAAATAAATAAAATTATATATTTTATTATTAAATTAATAATTTCAATATTGAATATCATATTTTTTATATAAATAAGTCTTATTAAAATATTCCAAAAAATTTAAAAAATTGAAATAATTATATATTTGACATATAATTTTAATATAATTATAAATATCAAATATATATTCAGGATTTATAAAAGGAAAATTTGTAATAGCTTTATATAACAAATAAATTTTATGATTATTTTCAACTTCATTATAACATAATTTATTTTTTTGAACTTCAAACGATCTTTTATAATGCCATACACAATATTTAATAGTAATATTATGAAATATTTTAATGGAAGCATTGGATATACTTTTTTCAAAATCACAATGCAAAATTTTTGGTATAACTATAATATTATTATTATAATTACTTTCATTCTTTTTTAATTCTACAAATAACAATTCATAGGTTGCTTATTCTTTATTATTTAATATAGATAGTGATGTAGTATAAAAACTATTTATTTCTGGAGCAAATACTCTTGTTATAAACACTTGATAACCAAATATTGGTGCAATATAAAATGTACCATCAGCAAACATATGTTCGTTGTATTTTATAGACAATTCTGTTTGGAATGGGGAATGATGATTGAAAAATTATAATATTAGAATTTTTGTATATCATAAAATTTTCATCTCTTTCGTTTATATAATATTCAGATTTATCTGGAATTTCATTAAATTTTGATATATCAGGAGGTAGTTGTTTTTTAATATATCTTGATATTTGGGATTTAATTGAATTATATTCAGGGCATATCAATCCAATTTCTTCAAATATTTCATTATATATGTTTTGGATTTATATCAAATGGGATTGAGGTTTTTCTAATTTCATTTTTCATTTTATGTTTTACTATTGATACAGATGCATCATATTCTTTTCCTGGATGAGTATGTTTGGTTTCATATTTTATTACTTTATTATTATCATTTAGAATAATGTAAGATTTACATTTTTTAACTGTTTTATATTTAGTACATTGGAATATTTTTGTATTATTCGTTATATACCATAAATTAAATTTATATTTTCTATTTACAATGATTTGGTTTTTTTCTTTATTAGTTTCACTTATTTCTAATTGATCATCCTTTATTATAAATATTTTAAATTAAAAGCTTTATTTTTTATATTTTAATTTTTTTTGTTTTAATTTTTTTTATCTTATATTTTATTTTATTCTTTTTTTTTTATTTTTTTTTTTATTTTATATTTTACTTTATTATTTATTTTTTTTTATCTTATATTTTATTTAATACTTTTTTTTTTTATTTTATATTTTACTTTTATATTTTACTTTTTTTTTTTTATATTTTATATTTTACTTTATTATTTTTTTATATTTTTTATTTTACTTTATTATTTATTTTTTTTATTTTTTATTTATTTTTATTTATTTTTTATTTACTTTATTATATATATATTTTTTTTTACTGTAAATGTTTTTAAAATTAATAAAAATAAAAATTAAAATAAAAATTAAAATAAAAATTAAAATAAAAATAAAAATAAAAATAAAAATAAAAATAAATTTAACCCTATTCCTATTCATTTATTTTTACAAGCCACATTGTAATACATGAATAAATGATCAAACATAAATTATGTCGAAATGCAATACTCCCATTATATAGTTAATTTGAATAATTGAATTTAATATAGATATGTTGTAAACATATATAAAAACATAATATAAATAAAATACACGTGACGTCAAATGTATCATTGAAATTAATTATTAATATAAACCTTATTTATTAATATTCTCAGAATTATTAGGCCTAAGATAACCCTTTAAATATTAAACAAGAATTTATATTAATTATTAATTATTTAAATATATATATTATTTATAATTAAATAAATAATATTTTTAATTATTGAAATGTAAATAACTGAAATTGAGATTTCAATCCAGTTATTATTTCAACAAATCATAATAGTTATGAAATGGGAAACAAGATAAATTCCTATTTCATATTAAGAATGATAGACTCGGGGTTGACACGTATAGAATTAAAATCAAGCAGGGGGGACGGGTATTACCCCGCTTTGATTTTAAAAAAAAAAAAATTTTTTTTTTTTATTAAAATTTTTTTATTATTTATTAATATTAAAATTTATTTTTTTAAAGTACAAATATTTAATTTTTAAGAAATATTTACATATTTATATTTTTTTATGAATTTAAAGTATAATTATTTGTTTATAATTTAAGTAATTTTATAGAATTATTGAATTAATTTTATATCAATAATTCATTTTTGTTTTATTTTTTATAAATATAATAATATAATATTCAAATATAATTTAATTGAAAATAATTATAAAATAAATATATAGAAAATAGTTTTACTATTTTCTTTGATATTTTTAAGTTAAATAAATTGTTTTTAAAGATTAATATAATAAATTTAATAATCTTTAATTATTTTAAATAATAATTGTAATTATTTTCAAAATAAAATAAAATTTTTATAATATTTAATTAATAAATTTGATAATATTTAAATAATAAATTTTTATAATAATTAATAATTTTTAATAATAATTTTTAATAATAAATTTAATTAATAATCTTAATAATTTTATAATAATATTTAATAGTTATAATAAATAAATTTTTATAATAATATTTAATAATTTTAATAATTTTATAATATTAATAGTTTATAATAATTTTTATAATAATATTTAATTAATAATTTTAATAATTTAGTATCTTAAAAGTGTAATTTTAATATTTACAATTGTATTTTAATATATAAATATATTTAAATATATAACAATAAAGTAATTAATTAAAATTGATTTACATCATTTACAAGTTAAAATTAATTTATATCAAAATAAATTAAATTTTATTATTAAGTTTAGGTTATCAAGAATATAGGAAAGTACAATTTAGTAAAGAATTATTAATAATAAAATAAAGGTTATTAATTCATTCTTTACCAGGAACTGACAAACGATTCTATTATCTTAATTTGAAGTTATTACTTCAAAAGTGATAATAGATGTATCAAGTTTGATATAAAATTTAATATAAATGAATTTGTTTTATTATTATTAATAATTAAGTTATTATTATTCTAGCTTAACACTGAATTGTTATTAATTTTTCAAAATTATACTTTTCTTTTGTGTTTAGAATTAATTTTTATTATTATATTTATTAATTTTTATTATTATATTTATTAATTTTTATTATTATTTATTAATTTTTATTATTATTTATTAATTTTTATTATTATTTATTAATTTTTATTATTATTTATTAATTTTTATTATTATTTATTAATTTTTATTATTATTTATTAATATAATATTTGGTAATTTTTTTTTTATTACATTTCTAATAACAACAAGAAATTAATTTTATAAAATATTTACAAGTATTTATATTTTTACAATAATTTAAAGTATTTACAATTTTTAATAATAAAACAATTAAGAATAATTATATTTATAAAAATAAACAATAAAATAAACAAATAAACAATTAATACAAGAATTATTATAAACAAAGAATTCAAAATAATAAAAAAAGAGAAAATTGTTTACAAACTATTTACTTTTAATTAAAAAGAGAAATTAATTAACATTAGTATTTTATTATTTTAAAAATTAAAATAGAATTAAAGTATAATTTCGAGTTTTAGAATTTAATTAAAATAAATTTTTTTATTATGATTTTAATTTCAAATTTTAATTTATTAATTTATTGTTGAATAGGTTAGATATTATTCAAGCTTTCTAATAATTTTATACGTAAGAATTCCAATCTGTATCAGAATGTAAGTGTTGACTAATTAATTAGTCACACTTAACCAAATATAATATAAATATTATATTTATTTTTATTATTAATTAAGATTTAAATAATTTTACAATAAAATTAATACTTAATATTATTTAATATACTATAATTTTAATAATTGTTATTAAATAATAAAATAAAAATAATTATTAATTTATAAAATTAATTTTTTAACTAATTAATAATTAATTATTATGAAATATAAACAATATCTTTAATTAATAACCAATTTCAATTTAATATAAATAATTAATCATTTGATTTATCATTAACAATAATACGTGATTAATTATATTAAAACATTTAATATTAATATAATTAATATTAAATTAATATAAAATTAATTAATAATTATAAACTTAAAACATCAAAAAAAATAATTTCATAAAATATTGGTTAATTGCCAATATTAAATAATATTAAATAATATTAAATAATATTAAATAATAAATAATTAATTTATTTTATCTTTCAGGTTTTTTCTCATAATCTTTTTCCTGAAAGAATAACTTTTAAGATTATGAACAAAAAAATTATAAATAACCTTGATTTTTTCTATAAAATAAAAATCAAGAGTTATTATTTAGAAAATAATATATAATAAAATTTCTTAATAAACTCGAAATATTTTTTAACAATTATTGTTATTTTTATAAAAGTTAAGTATTAATTTTGTGTTATTACACAGAACTGATACGGGCTGGGGTTGAAACATTAAGATATTCAAAACAAAAAAAATAAATATTAACACATAACTATAAAAATAAATTTGGAAACAAGAAAAAAAATTAAATTTTAAAATATTCTTTATTTAAATTTAAAATTAAAATTATTTGTTCCAAGTATTAAAAAGGAAGAAATTTATTCTTCTTTTTATACTTTTATTTTAATACATTTTATTTATTATTAATATATTCTTTATAAAAAAAACTATTATAACTATTTTATTTTAATTTTTAACTATTATTTTAAATTATTTTTTTAAAAAAAAAAAAAATAACATTTATTAAATTAAAATATAAAAAATTAATTTAGAGATTGTATCACGAAGGGCATTCCGGGCGGTAGCTTCTTCTTGATATTGTTTTTCAGAAAGAGAATTATACAGAATTGATATTTTCTGTATTTTAGATCATTTTTTTATTATTGAAATTCTGTATTTTAGTTCATTTTTATTTTTAATAAAGATTTAATTTATTTTTGATTTTTGATTTATTTTTAGTTTATTTCAAAGGTTTAGAAAATATTATACAGAAACTTATAATTCTGTATTTTATATCAAATATTTATTGAAATAGGTTTTTATTATTCTTAATATAAAAATAAGAATTAATAATGATTTAAATATTATATAATTTTTAATAAGAATATTTAATAATAATTTTTATTATATTTGATATTAATAAAAGATTTTAATAAGAATATTTAATAATAATTTTTATTATATTTGATATTAATAAAAGAATTTAATAATAATATTTAATAATAATTTTTATTATATTTGATATTAATAAAAGATTTTAATAAGAATATTTAATAATAATTTTTATTATATTTGATATTAATAAAAGAAATTTATAAGAATATTTAATAATAATTTTTATTATATTTAATATTAATAAAAGAATTTTATAAGAATATTTAATAATAATTTTTATTATATTTAATATTAATAAAAGAAATTTATAAGAGTATTTAATAATAATTTTTATTATATTTGATATTAATAAAAGATTTTAATAAGAATATTTAATAATAATTTTATTTTATTATTATTAAGAGTATTTAATAGGAAATACAAGGTATTTAGTGACACCCCGTATCAGAATGTAATAATCTATTTATAATATACTAACTATAACTAGATTATTAATATTTTAAGATATAAAAATTTATACTTAACTTTATATAGAGTTTATTATAAACACTAAATATTGAAATAACCAAAAAGACTTTATTTTCTTTTAATTTATTATATAGCATTATATAATAATAACTCTAATTTCTTTAATCAAAGAAATTTGAGTTCTTTTATACTTTTTTATTTATAATTATTTTAATAGATGAAATTATTAAATAGATGTAATTATTAAATAAATAAAATAGATAAGATAAATTTAACAAATCAAATAAAGGTATCTAATCTTAACAAATTGATATTCAGGAAAAGATTAGTAGAAAAACCTGAATAACTTCGATTAATATTCTAATATATTAATCATCGTATTAATTAATAAAAACCCAATCATAATAATATTGGGGAAAAAATTAATTAACCGATTACTAAAATCTTATTAATTATCAACTAATTGAAATAATAAAATATAAATAATATTTTTAAGTAATTAATACATTACAACAAATTTGTTTACATTATTTTTCAATATATTAATTTGGATAAATTAATATATTTTTTACATGTTAATAAATATTGAAATATAAATGAAATATAAATTAATTAAATAAGAAGATAGATTATTTTATAAGAAATAAATTTATATTCTTACGCAGAACTGATACGATATTTTATTTATGTATCTAAATTAATATTTATTTATGGGCAATGACAATAAGGAATTATGACAAAATAATATATTCTAATATTAAATAGAAATAACACATACAATAATACAAAATAAAGTAATAAATATATCTCTTTAATGTACTCTTTATTTATTATTAATTATTAATTATTAATTATTACATCAATTATTATTATTACTCTCTTATATAAATATTATAATTAATTATCTCAAATATACACAATATCTCTTTTTAACTATACTAAAATAAAATATAAAAATAGCTATTTATGTGAATTAATTTATCATAAGTATATACTTATAAATAAAAGAATTCTTCGTTTACTAATTATTATTCTAAAATTATATATATTATTCTAAAATTATTATTGACCAATAATATTTAAGTATTTCTTTAACCTAAAGAATCTACCTAAATACCATTTTTATAGGTGTCACGTATCAGAATGTAAGAATCTATAATTATTTGCTAACAAATAATTATATTTTCTTAGTTAAGTTATTATAACTATAACTTTATTTAATTACATATAATATTTATTAAATTTATTTAATTTAATTTTAAATATTCATTAATTTAACAAAATTTATTTAATTAATTTTAAATAATATATTTACAATATGTTAAATTCTCTACTGTAACTAATGTATTTTGTATTGTATTCTATTCTGTATTTTATAATGTATTCTGTATTTTATTAACTATTTAATTTTATATTTTTAATATAAGGATAAATTATATGATCGAAATATCTTTTATTATTTTATTCTTTTATTTTCGATCATTAGATTAGATTGGAAAATCGGTTAATTAAGATTTTTTCCAATTACTTTTTAGAAGTAATCGGTTTTACTTAATTAATGCGATGATCGATATGGATAGAATATCGATCGAAAACTTATCTAGGTTTTTCTATCTAATCTTTTCCTAGATAAGAGATTTGTTAAGATTAGAAAACCCTTTCTTATTTAACCTTATTTTCATAAAAAAATATAAATAAGGCTCTTGAGTTCTCTTTGAGAAATCAAGAGTTATTATTATAAAAAACATAGTTATAATAGTAACATTTTTATATTTTTAACTTTAATAAATTAATAAAAATATTTTATTCAAAAACATATTTTTAAGATCAATTTATACAAACAATTCTTCTCTTACATTTTGTGTTATTATTATAATTAATTTTATAATAAACTCTACATTAAAGGTAAAAAAATTTATTTTATTTTATTTTCTCAACTTAATGAATTAGTCGTTAAGTTGTAGTTAATAATTCTATTTTGAGTTAGTTCTTAATAGAATTATTACACAGAACTGATACGATATTTTATTTATGTATCTAAATTAATATTTATTTATGGGCAATGACAATAAGGAATTATGACAAAATAATATATTCTAATATTAAATAGAAATAACACATACAATAATACAAAATAAAGTAATAAATATATCTTTTTAATGTACTCTTTATTTATTATTAATTATTAATTATTACATCAATTATTATTATTACTCTCTTACATAAATATTATAATTAATTATCTCAAATATACATAATATCTCTTTTTAACTATACTAAAATAAAATATAAAAATAGCTATTTATGTGAATTAATTTATCATAAGTATATACTTATAAATAAAAGAATTCTCCGTTTAACAATTATTATTCTAAAATTATATATATTATTATAAAATTATTATTGACCAATAATATTTAAGTATTTCTTTAACCTAAAGAATCTACCTAAATACCATTTTTATAGTGGTCACGTATCAGAACTAATGAAATGGCTCTTATGGTGCAATTGGCTAGCGCATTTGGCTGTTAACCGAGAGGTTGGTGGTTCAAGCCCACCTAGGAGCGTTTCATACTTAAATGCTTGTGTAGCTTAATCGGATAGGGCGTTAGACTTCTAATCTGAAGATTGTGGGTTCAAGTCCCGCCACTTGAGTGTTTTTATATTTTATAAAAAATATTCAAGTACTTCTCCGAGTACCTATTTTTTTCCCCCAATGATATGAACATTTTTTTTTTTTTTTTTTTAAGTACTTAATTATTATTCGTGACATTAAATTATTATCTCAATATTAGTAGATTTCAAAATGAATTTCAGTAATCGATCAATTGAAATTAAATTAAAATAAGCGAAAGAGTTAATAGCTTGAAAAATTAATGAAATCTCTAATTAGTTCATCAATTTGTGTTTATTTTAGTGTTCTGGAGGGAGTACTGGTGTATATCATAATTAAAATATATATTAATAGAAAAAGTCTTACTAGAGATACAAATTACTTGAAGGAAAATAAATTAAAGTTATATTAAATAAAATTAATAAAATTAAGTAATTATAGCAATTGAATTTTTTTTTGAAATGAGTTCTATAAATTTTAAATAATTAAAAAAGGAACTCAGGATATTGAGAAAATATCCTGAGATAATTTAGATATTAATACTTGGAAGTTTGACTAAGAGCTACAGATAGAACTCGAAGATATTGTAGACTCCAAGTTTATATTTTATACTTGTGTTTTGACCTCGATAGGTGAAACAAAGAAAATCATTCACGAATTAGTTGGTAATAAGAATTTTAAAAATGATAATGATAATGTAATGATAATATAATGATAATGATAATAATAATGATGATGATGATGATGATAAAGAAGAATATAATGAATATGGAGAAAGAAATGTTTCGCCTGTAACGGTTTATCCTTCCTCTGACCGAATAGTAAAAGTTTTAGAAAACTTTTATAGAATTAGAAAATATCAAAATAATTTATTACAAGAGCAATAAGTTCTTGGAATTAAGAGGAATGAAACAATTAGGGAATTTAAAATTAGATATAAAACCTTTTAAAATTGAATAAAAAGAAAAGACTTCAAATATGTGTTTTTGACCATAAAGACTCCATTTAAAATAATGTTGAAGCCTGGAAATATTTAACCTTATTTGATGACATTCCTTAATTGAAAACCTTTAGAATTGTTGAAAAAGAAGATAAATTATATGGTTAATAATCAACGATGATATTCGTCAACCTATTCACTTCCTACAAGAATTTCTTCTCTTAATATTAAGAATAAAGTAATTTTAATTGTCCAATAAAAATTTTGAACAAAAATCAAAAATTAAAAAAATGGAAGATAGTGATATGGAAGAATTAACAGGAAAAATGAAGAATTTAACAATTAAGGCTTGTTATTTATGTAAAGAACTCGATCATTATCAAAATCAATGTTCAAAATTGAAGGAAATTGTTGATGATGAAAATGAAATAAAAAATAATAAACGTTTATATTGAATCATGGAATAAGAAGCTCTACCATTGTAACGAATGTTAAGGTTTAGAGAAATTAGAATAATGGTCTAGTGGTTAGTTAAATTGACCATGACCAATACTGTATGGGTTTGACTCTGACTTTGACCCATTTTACAAAATTATTATTTTAAACATTTATTAATAATATTTTTTATAATATTCTTTCCGCAACAAATTATAAAATTTCAAGGATTTTCTCGGTTAATTTATTTAATCAGAAATTATTAGAAAATCCTAATTTTATAAATTCTATTATTACTTTTATCATATGATTCATTTTTTCAATTTAAATCTTATTCTAAAAACTTTTTATACTTTTTCCTTCAAGAAACTATTTTTCAGGAAAAAGTATAAATATGAGTGATTTCTTCAACAAAATATTTTTTCCTTGTTTTTTATATTTTTTAAAAGATCAATATATAAGTAATATCTTAGTTATAGTTAATTAATATTTTAATAAAATTCTTATTAATAAAACAAATATTTTATATAACAAATTTTTTTCATTTATATTACTTATATATTTATATTGTCGACCTGTTGGGTCAACAAAGTTTTTGGTTTAATATTATTAATAATTAATTCCCTATAATAATATTAAGCACAAAAACGTTATACCCATATTCAATAAAGCAGCTTCAATTGAGTATCAAAAAGAAATCAAATAACCTTGTCTTTCAAATCCTTCTAATGTTGAAGAAACTCCTTCAAATGAATTTTTGATTAATAAAAAAAAGTTGACTAATTAGTAGGAGTAACGTAATGTAAAATTTATAATGTTGATAATAATGATAAAGGTAATGCGGAGAAACAAAATTATAAATCATTAAATATAATCCTTAATCTATAATAACACCTGCATTACGAAAACAGAAAGAGCGAGAATTGGAGGAAAATAATAATAGTAATAAAATTTTAAAACAAATAAAACTATCTATCCTAGCTCAACCACTAATTAAAAAAGAATAAGATATTGAAATGCAAATTCGTGATAAGAAAGAGCTAGTAATAATAATACTAATAATAATTCCTTAATAAATTATGAAGTTAATTAAAATAATGAAAATATCAATAAAGAAAATAGTAAAAATATAATTAAAGGAAATAATAAAATTATAAAAAAAGAATAAAAAATATAAAAAAAGAAAAGAATAAATTAATTAAGTTAACAGAGGTGTTAAATAGTGAAAATAAAGATACACAAAAAAAATGCAAAAATTTATTGAGGCAAAAGAAAATTTGATAAACTCGAAAATCAGTAATTTCCTCTGTTGTTTTTCCTAAATTATATTCGTTAGAAAACAACCGGTCTAAGATATTTATTTATTTAGGTTTCAAGTCTCTAGATTACGTATTTCACAAGGTATACAAATTTAAAAGAAATTTTAAAATAAATTTGAATTGTAATTTTAAAATTAAATTTTATTTTTAATAAATTAATAAATTATTCATGAACAAAAAAAAAATAATTTTTATTTTTATAATATTAAACTTAAATATAATTATTAATAAGCATTTTAATATTAAATAGTCATTATTTTCCGCTTTATTTTCTGCTTTAAAATATCGATGTTAAGAATACTAAAAAAAAATTATTAAAATCGTTAAATTTATAAAATATATTAAATTTATTTTATTTTATATTTAATTATATCTTTTTGGTATATTATTTTAAAAAATTAAATATATTATTAATTCATTAATTAATGCTTTTAAAAATTAAGTTTAAAATGTTTATTGCATGTACTAAATTTATTATTAAATTTGAAAATATATAAGCATGTAAAAAGAATTATATTTTAATCCTTAGTAGAATTATTAAATTATTATTTATACTAAATATTTAAAATTAATTATTTAGATAAAATAAAAATTTTATAAATCATTAATTTAAATAATAATAAATATATCAAATGTCTTGACTTATTCCTAAATAATAAGAATATTAATATTAATTAGTTTGTTATTTTATATTTTATTTCTTTTCTATTTTTTATTCTTTATTTTTTTTAATAATATTAGTTAAAAATCTGTTATTAGAATTTTATTCATTATTAGTATATATTTATCAAATAATACGATAATTGATATATATATATATAAATTATAGATCTAAACTAGTTTTTTCTTCTAATCATTTTCTAAAAATGATATCTATTAAGATTAAAAAGTCAAGTTAATTTTACAAATTTTATATAAATATCCCTTTGATTTCTCTTTAAAAATCAAAAAGAACAATTTAATAATTAATTGAAAATTTATTAATAAAATTAATTAAGTAAATATTTTTATTAATTATTAAATTATAATTATTAGAAGTATAATTAATTATTAATAAAATTTAATAATCAGTAATAATAGTAGATAATTATTTGTAATTTTTAAAATTATGACCTTTATTTGAAAAAATATCATTAAATATAAAATTTATCTTGCCTTTAAATTTAATATTACAAACGTATGTGTGGCGTTTCTAAATATGGCTTATAAATAAAAATTCATAAATTAAAGCACTACATTTTTAATTTTTTTAAATAATTATAAAAAATTAAATAAATAAAATAGAAAAAAAAAATATTGGGATATTATTTTTTTTTTTTTAATTTTCTAATACATTCTTTATTTATAATTGTTACTTTAAAATAAAAAAAGAAATAAATAAACAATAAATATTTAAATTAAATAAATAAATAATAAATTATAAAAAAAATAAACATATTTTATTTTTAATTATCAAAAAAAAAAAAAGAAAAAAGTCCAAAAGTTGCTACAAATGAAACAAATAGAGGAATAAAACATATTATTATAAATAAAAAATATAATTTTTATCTTTAAATTTAAGTATTATTAAATATTTATTATTATTTTAACTAAAAATATTAAAATATATCTTTAAAAATAAATATTTTATTATTATTTTGGAAAAAAAATACTGAAATATTTCTTTATCTATTTAATATAATTTAAGTCACTTTTAAATAAAGGATTTATTTAAGTACACCACTTTTTTATATATAGCCACATTCCAAAAAATAACATTCTGAAATGCAACACTCCCATTACAAACCTAACATGAATTTTAAGTTAAACCAAAATAACAATTTGATAATTTACTATATATAATTAAATAGAATTCAATTCTAATAATAACCTAAAAACATGAAAAATAAAATAAATTTTAATTTATCAAATCTATATTGAAAAACATTTTATAAAAAATAATTAAATATTTAATTAATAATTTATTATTAAGAATTTTATCTTTATATAACAAAAAAATTACACTTTGATTTTGTGAATGATTCTTTAATCCAATGTTCTATTTTAGGAATATCTAATACAGGAAAATTAACCTCCAAAATAATAATGGTATGGTATTTGTTCTTAATTATCATATATAAAATGAAATTTTTCTAATTTTTTTTTTCTATCATCATATTTCTTAATAATAAAACTTTAAAGAGGGATGAAATTAAAGTTTTCATGTTAATTTTAAATTTATTTTAGAATTAACTAAATATTACAATACTGAAAAAAAAAATAAACTAATGATACCATAAAAATTAAAGTAAAAAAATTTAAATGATAAGGAATTAACATCTGATTCTTTAAGAATTAATAGAACTTTAAAGTCTATTCAATAGTCTTTTTTTTTTTTTTTTTTTTTTTTTTTGATTATTATTTTTACTTATTTTATTATTTTGTATGAATTTTAATTTATTTTAATTCTTCTATATATGTATTTAATTAAAATCGAGTAATATTTTAATGAATGAAAATCGAAATTAATAATTGTTATATTTGTTATTGAAACTTTGTAACATAATAGATTTAAAAAGATCATATAAATTTTTTTGTGAATTTTTTGATTCGCATAAAATAAATTTTTATAATTTATTATATTAAAACATATTTAATTTTTTTGTATTATTTAAATTTTTTTATTTTAATACAGAATATTATTATCTCTAATTTCATATTAGATTAATACAATACCCTTTTTATATCAAAAAATTTTTTATTATTAAATTTTATTATAAACAAATATAATTAATTATTTCATTTTAAAATAAAATATTTTATTTCGTAATTAAATTTATTTTCTATTAATGATAAAAACATCATTTTATTAATAAATATATTAAAAATTTTTATAAAATTAATACCCGAACCCGGGTTCGAACCGGAGACCTTTTGCGTGTAAAGCAAACGTGATAACCACTACACTATTCGGATATTATTGTAATTATTGGTAAAGAATGAATTAATAACCTTTATTTTATTATTAATAATTCTTTACTAAATTGTACTTTCCTATATTCTTGATAACCTAAACTTAATAATAAAATTTAATTTATTTTGATATAAATTAATTTTAACTTGTAAATAATGTAAATAAATTTTAATTAATTATTTTATTGTTATATTATTAAATATATGTATATTAAAATACAATTGTAAATATTAAAATTATACTTTTAAGATACTAAACTATTAAAACTATTAATTAAATATTATTATAAAAATTATTATAAAATTATTAAAATTATTAATTAAATATTATTCTAAAAATTATTATAAATTATTAATATTATAAAATTATTAAAATTATTAAATATTATTATAAAAATTTATATATTATAACTATTAAATATTATTATAAAATTATTAAGATTATTAATTAAATTTATTATTAAAAATTATTATTAAAAATTTTTACTTATTATAAAAATTATTATTTAAATATTATCAAATTTATTAATTAAATATTATAAAAATTTTATTTTATTTTGAAAATAATTACAAGTATTATTTAAAATAATTAAAGATTATTAAATTTATTATATTAATCTTTAAAAATAATTTATTTAACTTAAAAATATCGAAGAAAATAGTAAAAACTATTTTCTATATATTTATTTTATAATTATTTTTAATTAAATTATATTTGAATATTATATTATTATATTTATAAAAATTAAAACAAAAATGAATTATTGATATAAAATTAATTCAATAATTCTATAAAATTACTTAAATTATAAACAAATAATTATACCTTAAATTCAAAAAAAATTATAAATATTGTAAATATTTCTTAAAAATTAAATATGTGTACTTTAAATAATAAAATTTTATATTAATAAAAAAAAATAAATAACTTTTAATAAAGAATTATTTTTTTTTATTTAAAATCAAAGCAGGGTAATACCCGTCCCCCCCTGCTTGATTTTAAATATCTAAGTGTCAACCCCGAGTCTACCATTATTTGTAATAATTTAATTAAAAAATTATAATTAAATTATTAATCATTAATATTAGCTCTAACTGCTAATATTAAAGGTTTAGAAAAGAATCATACTTACCTATGGTTCTTTCTAATTATCGAGTTTATTATAACGAATTATAATAGACGAAACACTAAAATTGATAAGGAAAAGTTTTAATTATAAAATTTGTTTTATTAAAATAATTTGTTTTATTATTTATTAAAAATTTTAAATGTTAAAACTTATTGTTATTATTATTATATTATAATTGTTATAATAATAACTCTTGATTTCTCAAAGAGAACTCAAGAGCCTTATTTATACTTTTTTGTCAAAATAAGGTTAAAATCAAAAGGGGTTCTAATCTTAACAAATCTCTTATCTAGGAAAAGACTAGAAGAAAAACCTAGATAAGTTTTTTGATCGATATTCTATCCATATCGATCATCGCGTTAATTAAGTAAAACCGATTACTTTTAAGAAGTAATTGGAAAAACCTTAATTAACCGATTACTTAATCTAATATAATGATCGAAAATAAAAGAATGAAATAATGAAAATTATTTCGATCATAAAATTTAAAATTTAATCTATTTAGTTCTATTTTATAGAACTTTACATAAAAAATATAAAACAATACATTAATAATAAAATACATGATTAATACAATACAGAATACATGATAGAATACAGAATACATGATAAAATACAGAATAGTGTTTTAGTTTATGATTTAATAAGTGAGAGAAAACTAAAACTAATAAATTTAATAATTAAGTGAATAATTAAATAAATTTAATATTATTTTAAATGTATAAAAATTATTTGATTAAATAAATTTTTAATATTAAACTAAATAAAATTTTAATATATAATTAAATAAATTATTAATTATAATTAATTGTATAAATGAAATATGAGTTAAATAAAAGTTATATTAATTATAACCTAACTAAGAAAATATAATTATTTTGTTAAAAATAATTATAGATTCTTACATTATTGATACGGGGTGTCACTAAATACCTTGTATTTCCTATTAAATACTCTTAATTGTTAAGATAATAACTGAATTTCAATTCAATTTCAATTTCGATAATTCAGTTATTTGAATTTCAATATTAATAAATAATAATAATATAATAATTATTATTAAATTAACTTTATTAAAATATTTAGGAATTAGTCTAGGCCAACTAATTTCTAAATATTATTAACATATTGAAATTAATATATATTAAATAATGTAAACACGTGATTGTCATATTAAATTAATTTCTACATATTATATTTTAATTATAAAATATAATATTTAGCTATATTAGATTCTTATATTTTATTTATATTAAATATTTTTATTATTATCTAACTTTATATTATCAATATCAAACTTATATTAATATTATTTACATATTCATATTAATAATTAATATTTTAATAATTAATTATTTTATATAAATACATGTTTAAATCTTTTGATTAATCCTTTGTAGGATTATTGTAATTTAAATTATAGTAATAATTATATAAAATAATAATGTAATAAAATATTATTAAGATTAAATAAAATTTATATTTTAAATAAAAACTTGATTATAAAATTTACTAATAACAATATGTTTTAAACAAGAGTAAATTTTTTGACATTAATAATAATAAAATAAAATTATTATTAAATATTCTTATTAAAATCTTTTATTAATATCAAATATAATAAAAATTATTATTAAATATTCTTATAAATTTCCTTTTATTAATATTAAATATAATAAAAATTATTATTAAATATATTCTTATAAATTTCTTTTATTAATATTAAATATAATAAAAATTATTATTAAATATTCTTATAAATTTCCTTTTATTAATATTAAATATAATAAAAATTATTAATAAATATTCTTATAAATTTCTTTTATTAATATTAAATATAATAAAAATTATTAATAAATATTCTTATAAATTTCTTTTATTAATATTAAATATAATAAAAATTATTATTAAATATTCTTATAAATTTCTTTTATTAATATTAAATATAATAAAAATTATTATTAAATATTCTTATAAATTTCTTTTATTAATATTAAATATAATAAAAATTATTATTAAATATTCTTATAAAATTCTTTTATTAATATCAAATATAATAAAAATTATTAAATATTCTAATAAAAATCTTTTATTAACATTAAATATAATAAAAATTATTATTAAATATTCTTATTAAAAATTATATAATATTTAAATCATTATTAATTCTTATTTTTATATTAAGAATAATAAAAACCTATTTCAATAAATATTTGATATAAAATACAGAATTATAAGTTTCTGTATAATATTTTATAAACCTTTGAAATAAACTAAAAATAAATCAAAAATCAAAAATAAATTAAATCTTTATTAAAAATAAAAATGAACTAAAATACAGAATTTCAATAATAAAAAAATGATCTAAAATACAGAAAATATCAATTCTGTATAATTCTCTCTCTGAAAAACAATATCAAGAAGAAGCTACCGCCCGGAATGCCCTTCGTGATACAAGCTCCAAATTAATTTTTTATATTTTAATTTAATAAATGTTATTTTTTTTTTTTTAAAAAATAATTTAAAATAATAGTTAAAAATTAAAATAAAATAGTTATAATAGTTTTTTTTTTATAAAGAATATATTAATAATAAATAAAATGTATTAAAATAAAAGTATAAAAAGAAGAATAAATTTCTTTCTTTTTAATAATTGGAACAAATAATTTTAATTTTAAATTTAAATAAAGAATATTTTAAAATTTAATTTTTTTCTTCTTTCCAAATTTATTTTTATAGTTATGTGTTAATATTTATTTTTTTTTGTTTTGAATATCTTAGTGTTTCAACCCCAGCCCGTATCATTATTGTTAAGGAATGAATAAATAATGTTAATTTTATTATTTTTCATAAAAATAACTTAACCACTAAAATTAAATTATTTATTTCCTTACTTGGAGAACTTTCTTATGTTCTATTACTGCCAAATTATTACTAATATTAAATTTATTATTATTAATATAAATTCTTTATCAATATCAATACTTTATTATTAAAATTAATACTATATTATTAATATCAATATTATTATCAATATCTAGTTTTATTAATACTATTTATTCATTCAATATTTATTATTAAAGAAAATTTTATTTTACAAATATTACTAATACATATTATTTATTATTAATAAAAATTAATATAATTAATAATGATTTAAAAATATTTTACTTAAATCCATGATCCTTGTTATTAAAATTAGTAATACTTCCTTCCAAAATACACCCTATTTATAATAAGATTAATAATAGATAATAATCTAAAATACTTTTATTTAAAAATATTATTAAATTAAATAATACTCTATTACTAATAGTTCTGTAAAAGTAATAAAATTATTTTTAAAATATATTATCACTACAATTAATAATAAATAGTTTAGAATCTAATAATATATAATAATTATTTATTATAATAGTATAGATTATGAATTAATAATTTAAATACAATTCAAACATGTAACTCTAAAATAATCTAAAGAAATGGCTTGACTATTTCTAACAATAAAAAAAAATATAAATAGATGAGAAAATTGTTTTTGAGAAAAATAATCTTGAAAAAAATATAATCTTATTGAAGAAATTAAATTATTTTTTAGTTTTTAATTGAATAATTTTTATTAAATATATAAATAAAATATTTTAATAAAAGATATATTTTAATTTTTAATTTTTTTTATTTTAGTGTTTATTTCTATATTTATTATTATTCTGTCCCGAACCTCAACATTTTTGATACGGGATGAATAAATAAATATAAAAATTAATAAATTTAGAAAAATAATAAAATAAAATTTAATTAAAGTTAAAATAAAAATTATATAGTTTAAAATAATAATAAACAATAAAAAAAAATTAAAAATAAATAAATTAAAATAAGAATTATTAAAAAAAATATATTTTTAGAGATAGAGAAAATAAATATAATTAAAAGGTCTTAGAGAGAGGTCTTAATTGAGATTTTTAGTTAGTAATAATTAGTAAAATAAAATAATAAAAGTAATGTTAAAAATGTAATTAATGTAAAATTTAAATAATTATAAATAAAGTATTAAATATATAATAATAAAATATTTAAGTTTTATTTAATATAATTATTGTGTTAAAATTATTAATTGTTTTATTAGAATATATTAATTTTCCTCAAATAAAATATTGCAAGTCCCATAAAAGTATACGATTATAAAAATAACGTATCATTTTAATAAAATGTAACAATTACCTTAATTTAGAAATATCCTAAAAATGGTAATTGCTTATCAAAAAGTATTTTATACCTTATTATTTATTAATTATTATCTATGATTATTTATTATTACTTATTATTATTCGTTATTATTTATTACTTTTTATTACTTTTTATTATTATTTATTATTATTTCCTAGTTTAATAACTATTCTAATAATTATAAATTATTTTTATTAACTAAATTAATAATTATTTAATTATACACTAAATGAATTATCAATCTTCATATTTTATTAAATTTTTACTATTTGATTTTTATTATTAACTTTATTTATAATAATTTAATATAAAATAAGTTTTTATTAATTATTAATTATTTATTATAATAATTTTAAAGAATAAATTATTTTTACTATTAATCTATTCTAATATTACTAAACTATTCTAAATTATAGCTAAAATCTATAATTTTATTAAACTATTTCATTTTATTTTTTTATTTAATTATAATATAAAATAATTATTATTTATCTTTATTAATTTTTATTAAATAATTATCTAATTTATTTTATTTAATTATTTTGGTTATTTATTATTTTATTAATTTAATAATTTAATAACAACGAAGAATAATTAAAAGAAATATTTACAAGTATTTATATTTTTATACGAATTTAAGGTATTTATAATTTTAGTAAGAAAAGAAATAAAAGAATAAATATTTTTTTTATATTAAAAGAAATAAAAGAATAAATATATTATATTAAAAGAAACAAAAGAATAATTATATTTTATTATAGAAATAAAGGAATAATAAAGAAATAAAAGAATAACAATAAAGAAAATAAAGAAATTATATCGTTGATAAAAATAAGATTATTAAAAGTTATCTTTTAAAATTATTATAATATTTTTCTTTTTTTCTAGAAACACATTTTTTCTAGAAGATCATGATTGATTTTTAATTTTAATTTTATTAAAGCAGAATTATTTAAGGTTCAGAAAATTTAATCTTATTTAAGGTTAAAATTTAATTTTTTAAATAAGTTTTATTATAATATTTGATTTATAATTTCATTCTTCATCAATTTTGTGTAAGAAATTAGACTTATTGTTATAAGTCTATATTTCTTAATCCTTAATAATTATAAAATAATTATTAAGTTTACTTAACTTTATAATTAATTAATTATTAATAATGTAGCAAATTTTATTAAATTATGTATTAAATTTTACTAAATTTATTTTGTATTTATTTTGTATGAATTTCTATATTCATTTCTGTATTTATTTCTGTATTTTTTTTAATTTTATTTTATTCGTAAGTTAATTCGGTTAAATTGTTAAAGTGTGAATTAATTTAACCGTTTATCTTACGTAATTTAGAACATCGGTTATTTAGGTTTTTCCATAAAAATGGTTTTACTTAATAATACGATAACCAATAAGTATAGATTATTGGTTGAAATCTTTCCAGGTTTTTCTACTAATCTTTTCCTGGAAAGTATTTTGTTAAGATTAGAAATTTCTTTATTTCTTTATTTTAAAGTATAATAAGGACTCTTGAGTTTCCTTTCGAAAATCAAGAATTATTATTATTAGAAATTGTAATAATAATAATAATAAAAATTAATAATTTTTAAATAAAATATTTAAATCTTAAATAAAAAATTTTATAATAATTTTTAAAATAAAATTTATAATAAAAATATAAAATTTTTTAATAATAAAATATATTAATAAAATTATCATAAAACATATTTTTTTATTTTTCCTTTCACACTTAGTGTTTCTAAGTTTATTATAGTTTCTTATAATAAACTCTCTCTTAAGATAAGTGTTTAAATTATTATTTTATTTTGTTCTAATTAATATTAATATTAATTGAGATAATAATTTCTATATTTTTGTAGAAATTATTACATTTTGAGCCATTACATTCAGAAAAATACTAAATTATTAATAAATTACTTAAAAATGTTGAAATTACAACTGAATTAAATTTCAATTTCAATTAATTTCAATTAAATTATTAATAACAAAATAATTAATAAAAATTTATAATTCATTAATTATTCTTTATATTTTATTTATTTTATAATATTATAAGTTATTTGATCATCTTAGGACCAGCTTAGGCCTACTGATTCTAATGATATCATATTAAACTTAAATATTATTAATAAATAAAATATTTATTCAACATGAATCATTTGGTCATGTCATCCTTGATTCATAAACTAATGTTTATGTATTAATTTATGTTATATTGATTTAATTAATTATTAATTATTAATTATTAATTACTATATTAAATATTTAAATTTAATATTATATTATATATATTAGCTAATATATTAGATTAAAAAATATAATTTATTTATATTAAACATATTCTTATACTAAATATTATTATTATCAACTTTATATTATTATTATCAATATTCTCAAACTTACAAAGTATAAAAAGAAAATTCAAATTTATCTTTTTGTTCTTTGTAAGGTTATAGTTAACCTATTATAATATAACTAAATATTTTTCTTATTAATAAAAAATAAAAATTTTATATCATATCGAACCAATTATTAGTTTTAATTAAGTGTTAAATTAACAAATTTAACTTTATAACTCTTTTATTTTAGTAATTTATTTATATCTATATAGTTATATAATATAGATATATCAACCTGATTCCGTCATTAAATTCAATCTGTCTACTTCTTAACAAAAAATTTAATAGATGTAAATAAATTTTAATTAATTAAATAATGTAAATAATTTTAGTTTTATATAAAATATAATTAAACTTTATGTTAATTATAAATAGTAAATATTATGTTATAGATTATACTTTGTTTATAAATAACAAAATAAAAATATTATTGTTTATATTTAGTTATAAATAGTTTAATTTGTAAAAATAAAAAAAAAATATTAATTAAAAATTATTGTTTAAATAATATAAACAAAAATAATAATTTTCGGAGTATTAAAGAAACATTTCGTAAAATTATTATAAATATTAAAAATATATAAAAACATTAGAAAATTATTATAAAAAAAATAGGGAAAAAAAGAGAGTAACTAATAAAACCTGTAACAGAAAATAAATAATAATAATAATAATAATAAAATTAATAAATAATAAATAATAAATAATAAATAAAAGAAAAAGGATAGAAATAATTGTGGTAAGAAAATAAGAGAGATATTATTATTAAAAGTAATAATTATTTAGTTTAGAATATAAAATTTTCTATAAAAAAATATATAAAAAGAAATAGACAACCCCAAATCTTTTTGGTGGAGAATCCGGGCGGGTCTATTAGAAAATTTTATGAAAATAAATTAAATAATTATTTAAATTATATAAAACGAGAACAAGTAAACAATATAATTGTTGAAAGTTTTTGTTTTAAATTAGAAATAGTAATAAAATAATAATATGATAATAATATAAAGTAAAAAAAAAAAAAAAAAAAGAAAAAAAAAAAAAAAAAATGGAATATTTAATTATAATTAATGGTTATTATAATAAATAATTATAGTTATTATGTTATTTAGTATAAGTTATATAAAGATATAATTATATAAGAATAAATAATATTATTATTAGGTTATATAGTAGATAATAAATAATAAATATTAGTTTATTAAATATAAGTTATATAAATACAATTATTAGTGAATAAATAATAACATATTAAGAATTAAGAATTTAGTAATAATTTATAAAAGTTAGATTTATTTGAATATAATAATAATATATACGAATAATAATATTTCATTATCAATACCACAATTAATAAATTATTTTAGAAAAAAAAAAAAAAAAAAAAAAAAAAAAAAAAAAAGGGGGTTCAAACCATACTTTTCTTTATCAATATATATAATTTTATAAAAGAAAATAATATATATATATATTATTCATATAGTATAAATTTAAATAAAGAAAATATATATCAGTATTAATAATAAATTAAATGTTGGATGTATCAAAGATAAAGAAAGAACTTCCCTACCTGGAAGATTATGGTAAAAATGTATTTGAATGGGTAGAAGATTTGAAAGACCTACTCACTCTCTATGATATAACGGAGTCCAAGAAGGCTTTTGCGTGGGTTTTGGCATCGGTGGAAGATGACATAAAAGATATAATAAAGGCGTTAGTAACCAGAAGAAATAATGAAATTCACTATCCAAAGTTTAGTGAAATACAAAAATCAGTAGAAGAATATTTAGAAATTACAGAAGGGGATAAATGGAGTATATTAAGAAATATGAGTATTGCAGAGGAAGAAACAATAAAAAAATTTAATTATAGATACAGAAGATCTTATCATAACCTTAGCAGGGAATATCAAAAATTGATTACTGTTAAGGAATATCAAGAAGCTATTAGTTCTAGGGTCTTTCCATGCTCTCAAGTTGCTTGGCAAGAGTTACTGATCAACAGGAAGCATATAGAATTGCCGAATTAGCTGAAAAGGATATAAAAGAGAAAAACGAAAATATAATACCAAGAGGTAGAAGAGGTCCCAAAAATACTTCAATGGTTACACAAACCAGTAATTTTTTGACACAACATCCGTTTTACCGTGGATTTGTTAAGGAAGAGAGTGACCATTATAATTATCCTATATACAATGGATATAATAGAGGAGAAATTTTCTACGATAGAAGAATTTATAATAAGAATCCTAATAGATATAATAATAGAGGTTATTATAATAAATATTATGAAGGTAAAGGGATGCGAAATGACTACCAAAACCACAATAATAATAATAATAATAATAATAATAATAATAATAATAATAATAATAATCGTATTAACTATCATGGATTGTTCAATAATGATTTAAAATCGGAGGAACAACAAAGTAACAATTTTGAAAGGAAGGTAACTTGGGGATTAAATAAAAATGGAGTTGATACAAGAATTAGAAGATCCTACCCACCAAATTGCTGTCATCGATGTGGAAAAGAAGGTCATAAAGCTCAGGATTGTCCATATACCTTCAAACAGTTAGCCGAAATGGAAGAAAAAGGCCTTTTAATTGGTAAATGGAAGAAGGAAAACTTCCAGTAACCAAACCAGCTTGGTAGTAATTCCATCAGGAATGGAAAGAAAATGCCTAAGTACGGAACATGCTAATTTTAATCAAAATCAAGTTCCAAAGCCCTTTGAAGTTGCCATTCCAGCTATCAAGAGAAGTTCCTTATATAAGAAAAACCATTCTCTATACGATAAACAAGAAAACAAGGAGCATAAGCAACAGAAAACACTAACCAATAAATCTGTACCATTTACTTCCGCAGCAATGAAACAAAACCAACAAACTCCAAATCTTGTAGAGGAAACTATAAATGAGGATTCCCCAATAAATTCAAATTTATTAAGTAACAAAATAGGAGATAACTTTGATAGAATTAATAAAGAAATAGATGAAATAAATAAAGAGACAAATAGTACTGATAGTAAAGAGGATATTATGATGGAAAGAAATACACAAGCAAGGGAAATAAATAAACAAAATAAAATTGAACGTCTAAACCAGTTGGATCTCTCTTACTTAACGGAAAAGAAAATAAATAAGGTTAAAAGAGATAATAGAGAAGATAGAATTAAAGAAATAAAGAATCAATCCAAAATAAGAAGTTGTCAAGAAAATGAGGATGAAAAGATAAAGACTTTAGAAAGACATATTAAACTGATAAAGGAATTTGAAGAATTCGACGATTATAACTTAGATAATTTAATCAAAGAAGTAGCCTCAACTGAAATCGTTACAAAGCTAGCATATCTATTAGATCTATTTCCAAAATTTAGATCTGCTTTTCTACAAAAGCTAAAATTAACCCCAAAGAATAAAAGTGTAGTCACTAATGCAATTAATGCAATTGGTAATCGTAAAATCTCTAAAGTTTATGGTAAAGTAGAAGGTCACGAGGCTGAAATTTTTCTTGATTCATGTGCTAGTTTTAATATGATTACTCGTGCAGCTTTAGATAAGTTTAATATAAGTAAGCAACCAATAGGAAAAATCACAGAAAGAATTTTTCAAGCTTATTCTAATACTACCAGTACTGCTGAGATATACGAATTGGAAATAAATATTGGTAAAATAATATTCAAAGATTTGTTCAGGATAGTAAAAAAAAATGACATTTTCGATATACTTATAGAAGTAGACTCCTTGAAGAAACATAAATTGAATTTAAACTTTATTGATGATACATTATATACGGTTGATCAAAATAACAATCCTATAAAGCTTACAGAAATTCACTACAACGTTTGTCTTAATAGCTATGAAGATGGGGATTTCAAAGAGCATGATGATGCAAATCTTGGTGAGCCTGTCATTGTAACGGTATCTTTAATGACCGCTAACCAAGAAACAAATATTAAGAAGGCACGTGTTGATAAAATAATAGAGTTAGTACCAGAACTTGTTAAGAATACAATACTTAAACTATTAGGACAATTTGAGTCAATTATTGCGGATAAAACAGATGATTTAAAAGAAACTAAACTTTATCCTCATAGAATTGAGTTAAAGATCGGAACAACACCTATTAAACAGAAAGCATATAAGTTATCTAAAGTACAAGCGGACGCTTTAAAAGTAGAATTAACCAAGCTGATTAATAATAAATTAATTGAACCATCTCACTCTCCTTGGTCTTCTCCTGTGGTGTTAGTCATGAAGAAAAATGGTCAATATCGAATGTGCGTGGACTATCGGAAGCTCAACAATTTAACCATAAAAGACTCTTACGCTTTGCCGCTAATTGATGATATACTATGTTATGTTTGAAATAATTCAGTGTTATCTACTATTGATTTATTTTCTGGGTACCACCAAGTACCTATGTATCCAGAACATCAAGATTTAACTTGTTTTACAACATTATATGGAAATTATAACTTCAAGGTTATGCCGTTCGGTCTTTGTAATACTCCCGCAACATTTCAGAGGGAGATGAACAGGATATTCTTTAATCTGATAGGAAAATGTGTCTTTATTTATATTGATGACATAGTAGTTTTTTCTAATTCAAGGGAACAACACGTAAAGGATTTAGAAGAAGTTTTTACGATATTAGAAAATAATAGATTAAAGTTAAATATTGAAAAATGTCACTTCTTTCAAGAAGAAGTTGAACTTCTGGGACATATTCTCTCTGTGCATGGAATTAAACCTATACCAGAAAAAGTGAAAGTTATAATGGAATGGAGTCCACTGAAGAATGTATCAAAATTGCGTTCATTTTTAGGTGCCGTTGGATATTATAGGAAGTTCATCAAAAATCTTGCTTTAATTGCCAAACCATTATTCAAATTATTAAAGAAAAATACCGAATTCGAATGGAATAATGAAGCAGACGTAGCTTTTAAAATGTTAAAAGAAAAATTGATTAAAACACCTATTTTGATTCCACCAAACTTTGAAAAACCATTCATTATTCGTACAGATGCTTCTCGAAGTGGAATTGGAGGAGTATTGATGCAAAAAGACGAAGAGAGGATAGAGAAACCAATACATTTTGTAAGTAGAGCTTTAAAAAAGGCTGAAGAAAACTACAGTGTCACGAATCTAGAAGGGACTGCTGTGGTATACAATGTTAAGAAATTCAAACATTATATTTTAGGGAATAAATTGAAAACATTGTTAATAACGGATCATAAGCCTTTAGTTGGAATTTGTAATAAAACCGAACCTACAAATAATCGACATCTAAAATGGGTAACCACGTTAAGCGTTCTACAATTTAAAGTACAATATGAAGAAGGAAGAAAGAATGTTATCGCAAACGTATTATCTAGGATGGAAAGTAAAAAGGAAGAAGCTGACAGTGTAATATTATTATCACAAACTATAGAAAATTTTCTGAAAGATAAAATTTTAACGATCGATAGAATAGAGTATTATAAACAGAATGGAAGACTTAGAAAAATAATTCATCAAAATGAAACAAAATTTAAACTAATAGAATCAGCTCATGCTGTAGGCCATGAAGGTGCCTACAAGACATATCATAGGCTAAAACCAAATTATTATTGGAAAGGTATGAATAAGGATATTCATCTATTTATTAAGTGCTGTCCCAAGTGTCAAATGTATAAGCCTCAAAAACAAAACAATAATGCGGAGAACATACCCACAAAACCAGGCTTACCGTTCACGAGAGTTGGATTGGATTTAATTGGACCGTTACCGAAAACTCGAAGAGGTAATAGATATATCATAGTGTTAGTAGACTATTTCACCAAGTTGGTGGAAGCAGAACCTCTGAAACAAACCAGTTCTGATGAGGTGATAAGATTTTTGAAAAATGTGTTTGCAAGACATGGTGTACCTGAACTACTAATAACGGATAACGGACCACAGTTTTATTAAGATAAAACCAAGGCATTTCTAGATTTACATGATGTATACGTTCACTATACATCATGTAAATGGAGAAGTAGAAAATCGGAATAAAGAAATTGTTAAATATCTTAAACTATTAGGTAATAAAGAAGAAGATTGGGATGAGGTCCTGCCAAGCGCATTGTGGGCATTGAGAACTTGTAAGCACGAAAGGACCAAATTTAGTAGTTTTGAACTGCTGTATGGGAGACAAGACTTACAACCACTAGAGTTATCACTTAATAAAGAAGGAAGGAATCGATATGAAAATGACGAAAGAGTATTTGATACAAAAATTCATTCAACATCAAAAATGGATACAGGAGGCAATAGAAAATATCGAAACTGCTAATAAACTCTGGAGCGATAGAAGGAAACAAATTAGAAGAATGAGAGCCGAATATAAGCCAGGAGACCTTATACTAGTTAGAGTTTTTAATAGAAGAAAATTAGATCCGTATTACACAGGACCCTTGAAAATTGCGAAAAGGGAACTTAATACTGTAACAGTTTGTGACCCTATATCAAGAGAAATTGTTGATAGGAATATTCATTTAAAGAATGTTATTCCTTATTTTCATTTTACTGAATAGTAAGTAAATTCTAATGGCTTCAAGGGACGAAGCCTTATTTTAAGGGGGGATGTCTTGAGTCATTACATTCAGAAAAATACTAAATTATTAATAAATTACTTAAAAATTTAATAAATGTAAATAAATTTTAATTAATTAAATAATGTAAATAATTTTATTTTTGTAACGAATCTTAAAAATGGTACAGGACTTTTCATTTATTTATTTTCAATAATAATATATTCTAATTAATTCTAATTAAACTTATTTAATTATTTCCGAATATTATCTAAACTAATTAAACTCAACATTAATATTCTAATGTTTTTAAATATTAACTAAGCTCTCTTTTATTTTATTTTAAACCCCTTAACTAACTTAATTATTATTTAAACTTAAAACTATTATATTCACAACACAACTTAACACTAAATTAAAACACCCTTAATTTATTTTACCTTATTTTATTCTAAAATTTAATTTATAAAATTTTGAGAGAGAGTTTTTTAATATTTTTTTGATTTTACAAGTTATTTATAGAATTTAATGAAGTTTTTTAATTGGTTCAAATAAATTTTTAATTAATTAAAATAAAATAATGTATAAAAAATAATAAAATAATATATAAAAATAATAAAAATTAAAGTAAAAATAAAAGTAAAAGTAAAAATAAAAATAAAAATATAAAATAAAAATAAATTATAAGATAAAAATAATATAATAAAAATTAAAATAAAAATAAAGTAAAAGTAAAAATACAAATAAAAATTTAAAATAAAAATAAAGATATAAAATAAAAATAATATAAAAAAAATAAAAACAAATATAAAATAATAAATTCAATAATATAAGCAATATTAGATTGTTCCGTATCAAGATGCCCCCGTTGAGTTAGGACTTCGTCCCTGAAGTCTCTATTTCACATAACTTATACGGAACAATATTTTTTAAATGGACATTACGTTCTGCAATTTCATTAGTGAGCGGATCACACAAGGTAACAGTATTAAATTGTTTTTTAACTATCTTCATTGGTCCAAGGAAAAATGGGTCAAGTTTTCTTCGATTTATTAATCGTACTAATACAAGATCCCCTGGATTGTAATCTGCCTTAAGTCTCTTCATTTGTTTTCTCCGATCTTCCCAAAGCTTATTAGCTGTTTCAATATTGTTAACAGCTTCTTTTATCCATTTATTATGTTTTGTGAATCTTCTAATTAAATATTCTTCGTCAGACTCCCACTCCTCTTTTTTATCTAAGTAAATCATTAGCTCAAATGGCTGCAAATCCCGACGACCATATAGAAGCTCAAAACTTGAAAATTTAGTTGTTTCATGCTTACATGTTCTAATAGCCCATAATGCACTTGGAAGGATTTCGTCCCAATTAGTAGTATTTTTATTACATAATATTCTTAAATACTTCCCAATTTCTTTATTGCGATTCTCTACCTCGCCATTGGATTCCGGGTGATAAACATTAGTATAGTTTACATAGACACCATAGAGATCTAAGAAAGACTTTGTCTTATCTGATCGAAACTGCGGACCGTTGTCAGTGACAAGTATCTCTGGTGTACCGTGCCTAGAAAATACTCTTGTAAGAAAATGTATGACATCATCAGATTCGATATTAATACTGGGTTCGGCTTCGACCCACTTGGTAAGATAATCTACTAATACAAAGATATATTGGTATCCCTTCTGTGTTTTGGGTAAAGGTCCAACAATGTCTAATCCAACCTTCGTAAATGGTAAACCAGGTTTAGTAGATAAATTTTCAGTTTGATAATTTCCTGTTTGTGGACGAAAGAGTTGGCATCTTTTACATGTTCTAACTAAGTACTTAACATCCAATATCATGTTTCTCCAGTAGTAGTCGCGTTTGAGCCGATTATAAGTCTTGAATATTCCTTCATGCCCGATTCCATGGGCCTGTAAAACAAGATTTATCTTTTCTTCATTATCTTTTATAACTTTTCTTAGGGTTTTAGAATCTTTATCATCATAATATTCTACATTGTCAATTGTTACAAAGCCATTTTTAAAATTATTAACGGGGTTATTACCATCTTCCAATATTAAAGGAGCAACTATTTCGTCTTTAGATTCCATTCTGGACAGTGCATCTGCTATGACATTCTTTTTTCCGGGTTCGTATAATACTTTTATTTTAAGCATTGAAAATAATATTACCCATCTTGTCTGTCTTGCATTATTTGTTTCTTTATTCTTAAAGAGTCCTACTAATGGTTTGTGATCCGTGTAGAGAAGAGTTTCGAATTTATTTCCAGCAAAGTATGATTTAAATTTTTTGACACAATAAGCAGCAGCAGTACCTTCAAGATCAGTAATTCCGTAGTTTTGTTCTCCTGGTTTTAAAGTTCGACTAATAAAATGTATTGGCTTTTCATTATTTTTTTCATCTTTCTGTAATAATACACCTCCTATTCCTGAATATGATGCATCCGTACGTATAATAAATTGCTTTTCAAAATCTGGCATTGTTAGTATTGGTGCTTTCATTAATCTATCTTTCAACTTATCGAATCCTTCTTCTTGTTCTGAGTTCCAAACAAATGGGGTTTCTTTCTTTAAAAGTTTATAGAGAGGTTTAGCAATACTTGAGTAATTAGCAATAAATTTACGATAGTATCCAACTGCGCCCAAGAAGGACTGGAGTTGCTTTACTGTTGTAGGAGCAGACCAACTAGCAATGGCGTTGACTTTAGACATTATCGGTGAAATTCCTTCAACTGAGAGTGTATGTCCCAGAAGCTCTACCTTTTTCTTAAAGAAATTGCATTTTTCTAGATTTACTTTTAACCGATTTACGGATATAATTTCAAAAACTTTAATAATATCTTTAATATGTTCTTCTAATGAATTGGAAAAAATAACTAAGTCGTCGATGTAGATGAACATACATACTCCAATTAGTGGGAAAAAGATCCTGTTCATTTCCCTCTGGAAGGTTGCTGGTGCATTACAGAGACCGAAAGGCATGACACGAAATTGATAGTTTCCAAAGATAGTAGTGAAACTGGTTTTAGGAATATCATTCTTTGACATTGGAATTTGATGGAATCCTGAAAACAAGTCTATGGTTGTAAAATATTTGACTTTCTTCCCTATGGAGAAAAGGATTTCATCTATTAAGGGTAATGAGTATGCATCTTTTATAGTTAAATCATTCAATTTTCGAAAGTCTATGCACATTCGCCATTTATTATTTTTTTTAAGAACTAGTATTACAGGGAAAGACCATGGTGAATTGGATGGTTCTATAAGTTTATTATTAATTAACTTGGTGATTTCTTCCTTAAGTGCATCAGCTTGTACCTTTGATAAGCGATAGCATTTTTGTTTGATTGGTTTAGCACCATCTTTCAATTGAATGGTATGTGGTAATAATTTAGTTGACTGTAATTCCTCAATTTTGGTAGCTAAAATATGATAATATTTATTAAATAATTTTTTAACTTGTTTTTTATATTTCCACGGAATTTCCAATATTAACTTATCAATTATTTCCTTTTTCTCGTCAATATCCTCTTTTTCTTTTACCTTTTTTGTAAAACAAAGTAACAACAATCTGTCTTCTTCTTCATTTGTTTGTTTGGTAGGCAATTCTTCAGTGCTTATACATTTATCCTTTTTGTGTAAAGGTATTATTCTCTCCCAAGTCTCATCTCTGTTCATTCTACAAAGGAAATTGTCAACTGGGTTTATGAAAAGGTGATTTTCTTTAAGTGTTCTATATCCGATTAGTACGTCAAAGATATTTTTATCATGATCAATTATCCTAAAGCTATCTTGTATTTCTATATTTCCAAATTTTAGTCTCAAATAACAAGTTTCCATAACGATATTCTTATTGGAGAAAACTTGAATAATGTTATCATCAGTGTATCCAGATGGAGTTATATTCTTTAATTTGTTAAAGTATTTCCTTGTAATTAAGTTAATGCTAGCACAAGTATCTAGAAACGCTACTCCTGGTGTGTTTTCTACGATACATTCTGCGGTCGCAACGTCTTCTCTGCTTAATGCGGACATCATCACCTTTTCTGGGTTTTCTTCAGTCATCTCAGGGGCTTTCAATTTTAATGCCTTAGAGAGTTCCGATCTTAGCTTAGGACTCGCATCAATCAATTGGGATATTGAGATATTTGCCATTAGCTTGTTTAGGTCGTCTGTAATGTTGTACCTTTTCCTTCCTTCCATCATAGACACATGTTTAGTATTGTTATTACCTAGTTGCTTATTCCTTTTTTCTTTTATTGTATCACTTGGTAATGTACTTTGATTCTTATTTGGTTTATTGATATTGCTGTTATTCTTTTCTGTTTCGGTCTGTATTTCTTTAGTTCTTTCTATTTTTGACATGCTTTTCGCTTTATTTATTGATGGTTGTGCAATTATTGAAACATCTACTTCTTCAAGTTTTTCTATGTTGGAACTTTTGTTATTTTCAGTTTCCATGTTATCTTGAGCATACTGAAGGCCTTTAGGGATTGGTATACTAACTGGGTTTTCTTTTAATGTTCTTATAGTTCTATTTTCATAAGGTTTTGAACCAGAATTATTTTTATTTCTTCTTATAACCGCAGCTAAAATTGGTTCTTTTGACTCTGTAGGGTTCTGATAGGTTGTGGTTTGATATACGGGAGTTTCCCTTCTCCCATTTATTAGTTTAAATGATTATTTTCTTTTTCTTTATTTTCTCTCTCTTCTATTTCAGCTAACTGCTTAAATGTATAAGGACATCTTCTAAAGATGTGACCTATTTTTCCACATCGGAAGCAAACTATATTTTCATTGCGATTTGTTTCATTTTGAGATTTATTTTCAAATTCAGTATTATTTACATTTCTTTGGTTAAAATAATTATTATTTTGAAGTGTGCGTCTTTGATTCTGCTTCTGATTATAATTATAGTTATTATTATAATTATTCCTTCTAGTATTAAAGTAATTATTACTCCTTCTATTATTATTGTATTCATGTTGATATCTTTCAGATTGATTATTGGACTGGCCATGAAATAGTGTTGTCATTACCGTAACTTTATTTGACGTCTTTATTTGTTCCGCTCTCTCGGCCAATTCAGCTTCTTCAAACACGTCTTCTAAATCTTCCGATCGTTGGGTAATTACTTGAGATCTAATGTAAGGTCTATACTTAATTGATTCAATATAATCATCTACAGTAACAAATGTTTGGTAAAATTTTGGTAAGCTATCGTAGAGTTTCTTATATCTCCAGTTGAAGTCGGCTATTGTTTCACCCCTTTGAATCTTCAATTTTTGTAGCATTTTACATTTTTCTTGTGGTGTGATCCTAAGTGCTTCCTCCAAAGCTTCTTTTATCTCTTTTATGGATGGATAAATCTTACCATCTTCAGTTTCCTTTTCTAGTTCTTGTACTACACCTCTTAGCCTTCCATTTACACATTCTAATGCCCAAATGAATATACTCTTAGGAGATTCTATATCTGCTAGAGCCATCAACCTATTAAACTCTTCAAACCAAGAGTCCAATTCTCCTGTTGATTCAGTTACTCTTGGTAATAATTTTTGGATTTCTAAAATCTTCATTCTCTTACTTTCTATTGTTAATATTTTAATATTTTATATAACTAATTAAACTGTTATTTTGTTATAAAAACCCGACCAGTAATCTTATTATTATACGCTAATTTCTGTGACGTTTCGTCCCCTGTGTTCATTCCGTCACTTCTCCTCGCACTTGCAAACGACTCGAAGATCTTTACACAGCCCTAATCCCCCACGCTGACCGAAATTAGCAGCTTGTATAATGCTGAAATTAAAATTACTGTTGTTTAAATAACAAAAGAAGGAAAACTTCTATTACCAGTTGAACAACAATAACAATATTTCAATCCAAAGGTTGATGGATGGATCACTCTTTTTTTTTTTTTTTTTTTTTTTTTTTTATTATTATTATTATTATTATTATTATTATTATTATTTTTATAACTCACTATTACTACTATCACTACTATATATAAATATATTTATTAAAATTCTATACACTAAATTAATTATTATTCAATTATTTATTACTTTAACTATATTTTATTCTTTCAATTTATAAAATTTCTTATATTATTGTTATTATTAATTTATACTAATTTTTTTTTTTTTTTTTTTTTTTTTTTTTTTTTTTTTTTAAATTAGTCTATTCTAAATTATTGAATTAATTATTTTCATATTATTATTGTCTTGTCCTGCATAGCTCGCCAAAATTTTTATGGGACAGGACTTTTCATTTATTTATTTTCAATAATAATATATTCTAATTAATTCTAATTAAACTTATTTAATTATTTCCGAATATTATCTAAACTAATTAAACTCAACATTAATATTCTAATGTTTTTAAATATTAACTAAGCTCTCTTTTATTTTATTTTAAACCCCTTAACTAACTTAATTATTATTTAAACTTAAAACTATTATATTCACAACACAACTTAACACTAAATTAAAACACCCTTAATTTATTTTACCTTATTTTATTCTAAAATTTAATTTATAAAATTTTGAGAGAGAGTTTCTTAATATTTTTTTGATTTTACAAGTTATTTATAGAATTTAATGAAGTTTTTTAATTGGTTCAAATAAATTTTTAATTAATTAAAATAAAATAATGTATAAAAAATAATAAAATAATATATAAAAATAATAAAAATTAAAGTAAAAATAAAAGTAAAAGTAAAAATAAAAATAAAAATATAAAATAAAAATAAATTATAAGATAAAAATAATATAATAAAAATTAAAATAAAAATAAAGTAAAAGTAAAAATACAAATAAAAATTTAAAATAAAAATAAAGATATAAAATAAAAATAATATAAAAAAAATAAAAACAAATATAAAATAATAAATTCAATAATATAAGCAATATTAGATTGTTCCGTATCAAAAAAATTAGAAATTAGAATGCTGGTATAGTGGTTAGTCACTATGACCTCAGCCTGAACCACTAGGGTTCGACTCACACCTTTACTAAAATTTTATATCATTTAAATTTTAAAGAATTTTTATACTTCATTTCTGTATTTGTTTCTGTATTTGTTTCTGTATAAATTTCTGTAAAAATTAACAAAAGAAATTCTTAGAAATTAATAGAAACAAATCAGATAGAAATTCTATTTTAATTTATCTTTTATCATTATTTCTTTTAGATTCTTTTTAACCGAAAATAATTAATTTTTATGAAACTTTTTAATGATTTTATGGTTTTAAATTTTTATGGATTTAAATTTTGAAAAACTATAAATAGGAGTGAATTTCGCAGCCAAAAAAAAAAAAAAAAAAATATTCTAAAAATTGTGTTTTTATTAATTATTGAATTAATTAATAAGTAATTCGAAATATTACAATAATTAATCTTTATAATTAATATTTTTAAATTTCTTAATTAATAAAACTATATTTTAAAAAACCAAATTACTTATTAATCAAAAAGTGCTTACCTATTGTGTTACACTCTTTAAAACACGGATATTCCAATATTCGTTACAATTTTATATAAAATATAATTAAACTTTATTTTAATTATAAATAGTAAATATTATGTTATAGTTTATACTTTGTTTATAAATAACAAAATAAAAATATTATTGTTTATATTTAGTTATAAATAGTTAAATTTGTAAAAATAAAAAATAATAATAATAATTAAAAATTATTGTTTAAATAATATAAACAAAAATAATAATTTTCGGAGTATTAAAGAAACATTTCTTAAAATTATTATAAATATTAAAAATATATAAAAACATTAGAAAATTATAAAAAAAATAGGGAAAAAAAGGGAGTAACTAATAAAACATGTAACAGAAAATAAATAACAATAATAATAAAAAAATTAATAAATAATAAATAATATATAATAAATAATAAATAATAAATAATAAATAATAAATAAAAGAAAAAGGATAGAAATAATTGTGGAAGAAAATAAGAGAGATATTATTATTAAAAGTAATAATTATTTAGTTTAGAATATAAAATTTTCTATAAAAAAATATATAAAAAGAAATAGACCACCCCAATTTTGTTACGAGACAATAAAAAAAATGAATAATAATTAAATATTCAATTATATACTAAAAAGATTATAATATTTGTTAACAATACTTTATAATAATTTATATTAATATTTTATAAAAGTTTTATATTAAAATTTTATAATAATTTATATTAATAATTTATAATAATTTTATATATAAATTTGAAACCAATTAAATTAAAATTTTTAATACTAACAAATCAAATTGATAGAATATTAAATATTTAAGTAATTATGAAAATAAAATAATTAAAAACTCTCTCTTTCAAAAAATAAAATTTATTTAATAAAGATAAATAAATATAATCGAATATATTATTACTATAATAAATTTTAATAATTACCTGTGTTGTCCCAAAATCTGGCGAGCTATGCAGGACCCAAAATAGTAATAATATGAAAAAATTATAAAATTAGAAAATTTCAAAGATTGATGGATGAATAATAGAACAAAAAAAAATATTAAAAGAAAAATATATATTGAATAATAATAATAATAATAATAATAATAATAATAATAATTAATTAGTAATAAACATAAAGTTAATAATGAAAATATTGGAATTAGAAGATCTTTTACCTAGACTAGATGAATCTGGCAAAGATGTTGACACTTGGTCGGAAGAATTCGTTAGATTTATGAAGTTAACAGATATTAACACTCCATCTTCAATACTTGCTTGGGCTATGGAGTGTGTAGAAAGGAAGCTACGAGGTGTCCTTCAAGACTTGGTTACTATTAACGAAGATGGTGAAGAAGTTTATCCTAATGTTAAACAAATGAAAAAGGCTCTGGAAGATGCATTAGAAGTGACTTCACAGTTGAAGTGCAAAAGATTGCAAAATTTAAAAATAAAAAAGAACGAGACTATTAAGAACTTCAACTGGAGGTACAAGAAGTTATACAACAATCTGCCAAGGTTATACCAAGAATTCATTACTGTAGATGATTACGCTGAATCTATTTCGTATAGACCATACGCGAGGGCACAAGTGATTACTAACCAATGCGTTGACTTAGAGGAAGCCTTTGAGGAAGCTGAATTGGCCGATAGAGCTGAGACGAACGATAAAAATTTCTCTAGTGATAAAGTTTCACCACCATTTATCCTGCTAACAAAGAAAGCCACCAACATCCATTTAGGTTATTTAGAAGTAATTACTCGTCAAGTAGGAACAATCAATCGAACAGAACAGAAAAAACTGGAAGCAAGAAAGTTAATAAAAACAAAGAATTTAGATGCTACAAATGCTATCAATTAGGACATGTAATGAAGTCATGCCCTTACTCTTATAAGGAACTTGCTGAGATGGAGGAATCCGGAAAGTTAGAAGAAAATAGATGATCTTTAAACTAATGGAAGGAAGAAGGAAAACTTCCTCTAAACAAACCGAGGATCTAGTTGCTACCGCCGTTAGAAAAAATAGATCCGATAAATCTTTAAATAAACCATATACAAAAATTACTTCATTAAAAGACAATCTAGTCCCTATCTTATTACCAAGAAACCACGAACAAGTCCCAGAACCATCCCCGTCGTTTCAGAATCCTGTACCAAATACTGAGGCATTAAATGAAATTGATGTTTCAGTTATAGCTCAGTCATCAATAAGAAATAGTAAAATAAAAACCAAAGAACAAAACCAGCAAAAAATAATGAAGCATTCACATGAACTTAGTGATAACATTAAGAAATCTAAGACTAGCACTGCAAAATTACCAAGTACTTTATTAGACGGAAAACTAAACAAAACAACGAAACCTTTTAACACTGAGAAGGGAGGTGCTAAGCACATAGAGTTAGCCCAAGGGATTAAAACTTACGACATCAAAGAGAATCTCAACCACAAAGTTGCTGATATCACTTTTGAACAATTACTGGACATTTGTCCGAAATTAAGGGCACAGTTGAATAAGGCTCTCAGACTAAAAAACATTGAATTTAAGGAAGAAGGTATGGAAAAAATTATGTTGTCAACAATTTCCAAAGATGATATAGCTACTATAGAGTGCTTAATCAATGGCGTAAAGGGCTTTACATTTCTCGATACGTGTGCAAGTATCAATATCGTAACCCGTAGTTTTCTAAAAAATTTAAAGGGAATAAGACCATTTGAATTTACCACAAATAATATCATCCAAGTAACTTCCAAGACTAGAATGTCTTCGGAATTGTACGTTTTAACGGTAACCTTTGGTAATCTTACGATTTCAGACGTATTCAGGGTAATCGATGATAATCAAGGATTGTTTGATGTATTAGTAGGTTATAAAACACTTAAAGAAAACAAGTTATTTATTAATCCTTATGACAACTACCTTTGTAAAATGAATGATGATGAAATTTGGACGAGAATAGCACCTTTATCCGCAGACGAAGAAGTTCAAATTAGTGAAGACGAAGGTCAAACTAGTGAGGAAGAAGTTCAAACTGATTTTAAGGAAGATATCCATGATAAAAATAATCAGATTGATTTAACAAAGGATTCTATACTTCATTGCTTTATTTGTGAAAAGAGAAATCTAAAAGGAAAATCTGCCAAGTCATCATTAGTCATGCTGGTCAGCGAAGAGAAAGAAGCTCTACTTGGAAATATTCTAGAACAGGTTCCTAGAGGAATTAGAAGACAATTAGGACGCCTTTTTAATGACTACAAGGAAGTATTGGCCATAAATATAGAAGAATTAGGCTGATCAAAGTTATTACCACACTCAATCATATTAGAAAAAGACACTTTACCAATTAAACAAAAAAGCCTACCGTTTATCTAAAGCTCAAGCCGAGGCATTAAAGGCTGAAATTACCAAACTACTTAACAATAAATCAATTGAACCCTCTAGTTCACCATGGTCGTCACCTGTCATTTTAGTACTTATGAAGAATGGTAAGTGGCGTATGTGTGTGGATTATCAGAAGTTGAACAACTTTACACTAAAGGATGCTTATGCTATTCCTCTAATTGATGACATTCTTTTCTTTATAGGACGAATAATTAAAGTATTTACTACTATTGATCTATTTTCTGGGTTCCATCAAATACCAATGAACCCAAGCGATATTCCAAAAACTAGCTTTACCACAACTTTTGGGAACTACCAACTTCTCGTAATGCCATTCGGGTTATGTAATGCCCCAGAAACATTCAAACGAGAAATGAACGGAATCTTCTACCCCTTAATCGGGCAATGTCTTTTCGTATATATAGATGACTTAATTATATTTTCCGAAAATATTGAAGACCACTTAAGGGATTTAGAGAAAGTGTTTACCATCTTAAAGGAAAACGGTATCAAATTGAATTTAGAAAATTGACATTTTTTCAAAGATAAAGTTGAACTGTTGGGTCACACTGTGTCAACTGATGGCATTTCACCATTATCAGATAAAATAAAGGTTATAGCCCAATGGTTACCCCCAGCTACAACATCACAACTTCAATCTTTTCTCGGTGCTATTGGCTATTATCGTAAATTTATTCTTAACTTGCTACAATTGCGAAACCCTTATTTAAGTTGTTAAAGAAGAACGTTGAATTCAAGTGGGGAAAAGCTGAAAATGATAGTTTCGAAGAGTTGAAGTACAGGATGATTACGGCTCCCATATTAATGATGCCTGACTTCAAGAACCAATTTATAATCCGTACGGATGCATCTTTCGATGGCATTGGTGGAGTTTTACTGCAAAAAGATGAATTTGGCAAGGAATGACCCATCCATTATATTAGTAGATCTCTGAAGTCATCAGAACAAAATTATGGAATCACGGATCTTGAGGGAACAGCAGCAGCGTACTGCGTAAAGAAATTCAAATCCTATATTGGAGGAAACCCACATACTACCTTATTGTTCACAGACCATAAACCGTTAGTAAGCTTATTTAAGAACAAGGAAACTAATAACTCTAGGCAGACCAGATGGATATTGCTACTCTCAATGCTTAAGGTTGAAGTAATCTACTAACCTGGCAAGAAGAATATGCGCTTTCGAGATTAAAATCTTCCAATCCAATAATTTCAACTGTCTTGTCAGAGATCAATTCTATTGATGAAGGAAACTTACTGAACCCTATCAAGAGCAAATTTATTACAATAAATGATGAAGAATATTACTTAGACAATGGTACTTATAGGAAGGTAATTAATAATGATTATCAAAAGCTACAACTAATACTTGATCCACACAGAGTTGGTCACGAAGGTGTGTTTAAGACTTACAATCGCCTAAAAAGAGACTATTTTTGGATAAATATGATCTTAGACGTTAAATATATTATCAATACGTGTGATAGATGTCAAAAATTCAAGCCACAACCACAAAATGCTTACGTTGAAAATATTCCAACCAAACCGGGTAGACCTTTCACAAAAGTAGGACTAGATATCATAGGTCCGCTGCCTCAGACTAACAAAGGGAACCAATATATTATAGTATTGGTCGACTACCTGACAAAATGGGTTGAAGCCGACCCGCTTTCTACCATCGAATCTAAGGACGTCATTAGTTTCCTAATGAAAGTATTTGTCACCGATAACGGTCCTCAATTTTGTTCAGACAAAACAAAAGCTTTTCTTGACTTGTATGGTGTGTTGGTCCAATTTGTTACGGTGTATCATCCGGAATCTAATGGCATGGTTGAAAATCGTAACAAACAAATAGGAAAGTATTTAAGGCTACTATGCAACAAGAACACTCAAAATTGGGATGAAATACTTACTAGCGCTTTATGGGCCTTGCGAACTTGTAAAAATGAAACTACTCAATTTTCTAGCTTTGAATTACTCTATGGACATAGAGATTTACAACCATTCGAATTGACCATTAACATTGATCAAAAGGAAGATTGCGAAACTGACGAAGAGTTCATGGTTCGGAAATTTGTTCGCCATCATCGTTGGATAAAAGAAGCAATAAATAACATTCAAACAGCCAACAAAATTTGGGAAGATCGCAGAAAACAAATAAAAAGGCTTAAGTCTGACTATAAACCAGGGGATCTTGTACTTATAAAGTATATTAACGGAAGAAAGTTTGATCCTTATTTCATTGGCCCTATGAAAATTATGAAAAAACAATTTAACACTATCACGGTTTGTGATCCTGTCACTAATGAAATTGCGGATAGGAATGTACATCTTAAGAACGTTATCCCAAAGAGGCTGTGCGAACTACTGACTTCAAGGGACGAAGTCTGATTTCGGCGTGGGCATCTTGTTACGAGACAATAAAAAAAATGAATAATAATTAAATATTCAATTATATACTAAAAAGATTATAATAATTGTTAACAATAATTTATAATAATTTATATTAATATTTTATAATAGTTTTATATCAATATTTTATAATAGTTTTATATTAAAATCTTGTAATAATTTATATTAAAATTTTATAATAATTTATATTAATGATTTATAATTTTATATATAAATTTGAAACCAATTAAATTAAAATATTTAATACTAACAAATCAAATTGATAGAATATTAAATATATTAGAAATTATGAAAATAAAATAATTAAAAACTCTCTCTTTCAAAAAATAAAAATTATTTAATAAAGATAAATAAATATAATCGAATATATTATTACTATAATAAATTTTAATAATTGCCTGTGTTGTCCCAAATTCTTGTAATAATTTAATTATAAAATTAATTATAATTAAATTATTAACTATAACTTAATAATAACTAAATAATAATTATTATTAAATTGAGAAAGCAAAAAAGATAAATATACTTATCTTCTATAAGAAAGAGTTTATTATAACTAATTATAATAAACTAATAACACAGAATTGTCAAAGAGAAAAGATTATTTTATTTTATTTTATTTTATTTTTAAATTTGCTTTATTAAAACTTGCATTATTAAAATAGAAATATAAAATATTTATTAATGTTATTACTATATTATAATTGTTATAATAATAACTCTTGATTTCTCAAAGAGAATTCAAGAGCGTTATTTATACTTTTTTGAGAAATAAGATTAAATTAAAAAATGTTTTCTAATCTTAACAAATCTCTTATCTAGGAAAAGATTAGAGAGAAAAACCTAGATAAGATTTTTGATCGATATTCTATCCATATCGATCATCGTATCAATTAGGTAAAACCAATTACTTTTAAGAAGTGATTGGGAAAAACCCTAATTAACTGAATTGTTAATCTAACGTAATTGATCGAAAATAAAAGAATAAAATAATAAAAGATATTTCGATCATAAAATCATTAATTTACAAATAAGGAAAATAACATAATAATGATATTAATAAACAATATACAGAATACATTATTAAAATACATATTAGAATACATAATATATTTGTTTACAATTTAATTAAATAAATAAACTAAGACTAATAAATTTAATAATTAAATATATAATTAAATAAACTATAATTATTTATAAATGTATAAATAGTAATTAATTAAATAAGTTTTGTTGTATTAAAATAATGAATATTTAATATTGAGTTAAATAAATTATTAATAATATTTAAAGGAATAAATATTAAATAATTAAATAAAGTTATAATTATAACTTTAACTAAGAAAATATAATTATTTTATTTAAAAATAATTATAGATTCTTACATTTCTGATAAGAATGTACTAAATAATGCATTCTTAATTAAATTTACAATTTATTTCAAATACATTATGTGTACATTATTATTTTTGTACTTTAATATAATTTTTGATTTAATTTTTAATCTTTGAATTTAAAAATTTATTAAACTTTATATTTTTATATTAAATCTTATATTAATATTAGTATTTTTATATATTTAAAACTTATATTAGCAATATTAATAATAAATCTTATTTTTTTTATAATGAAAATTTGTATTAATAATATTTTTATATATTGATAATTAAAAATTTATATATTGTATTTTAACTTTTATTATAAAATTTTATATCGATATGTTTTATTTTATATTATTAAAAACCTTTATATTAGAATAGTATTTTTATTTTTATTTGAATATTTTAACAGATTGTAATAATAATTATAGCCAATTAAATAAATTCTTATTAGTAATATTTTAGATAGATTATTATAAAAAAAAATGTTTTATTAATATTATAAATGTATTTTATCTATATTGTTATAATTAAATTTTATATAATTGATTATAAAAATCAATTTAAATTTAATAGTTTTTATAAAAAAAAAATAAAATGTAATAATATAAAATTTAGTGGCAAGAACAACTTTTATGCCTTGAAAAAAATGTATAAATAGTTGTAAATTTTGCTACCAATTTTTAAAAATCAATTAATAAAAAAAGAATTAAATAAATAAAATAAAATAAAATCTTTGTATTTATTATTGTTTTTATTTAATTTCTCATAACCTTAACATTTATATGTTGGAGATATCGAGAAATTAAATAGAAATTATAGTAAATTACATAGATTTTTTATTTTTTTTACTATTATATTGAAAAACAAGTAAGTCGTTAATCCTTTGATTAACCTATGACGCTTGTTTGATATATATATATATATAAAATAAATTAATTAATAAGTAAAATAAGATTCTTAAAAAAAAATTTGTAAATTATAACAAGGAGCGGATAGAACTCATATACAGTGTATTTCCAGAAAACAACAAAATAGCTATTATTCATAGTAGGTAATTGGATAATAGTTATTTTGGGAATTAATTGGAAAGTAGACGAAAGTATTTGGTTACCGACCCGGTAATAATAGTTCAGCCTTCAACGTTTCAAAACACGAAGGTGCAGGTACTTTCCAAGCACTGGCGAATAAGGAGCTTACGTCACCGAAGGCGTAAGATTATTTTTTTTTTATATATTTTTTTTATTTTTCTTTGTGCTAGTTATAAAGCACTTTATTATATTAAGTATCAGACTTTGGCTAACTTCGCCATTTAATTTTTTTTTAATTTTTTTTATTTTTCTTATTGCTGATACTATATTTGTTTAATAATTCCTGTAAAAGAATTTTAATTTACTTTGAAAATATTGTGTTTTTAGTTAATTTTTATTAGTTAATAAAAATATTATTGAATACTTTTAAAATTTTTTTATTCCGTACCTAGATTATCGGATTAAGTTTATCCTATATAGTAATTGGGCTAGTGGGCTCTGAACTGCTATATTTTACATTGAATATAGTAATCGTGGCACACGCGTGGCATGACACCATTAGGTAAGCTGCACGTCAGACAGTGTGTACTATCAGATTGTACGACAATAAAGAATTTTTTTGTATTTGATAATTATAATTAATTAATAATTTTATTAGCTATAACAATATTAATGTTTAAAAAGAAAATAAATTTTTGTGAAAGGAGAAAATAATAAATTAAACCTTGCTTCTTAATCTCTAAAATTAATACTGCAAAAATACTAAATAACCAAATTCAAGCGGTCGATAAAGATTTCGAACTTAAAATCATTCTTAATAAAGTGGTCGAAAAGATCTTCGAGATTTAAATTTTATATATTAAGTTGTCGATAAAGATTTCGAGCTTATACCTACTAAAGAAAGCAAATAAAATTATTATTTTCAAAAGTTAATAAAATATATTGTTTTAAAAATTTATTCGATATTAAATTACTTTTTTTTAAAGTTGGATTTCCAAATTTATTCGTATTTAGTCACCTCATTAATTTATAACAAGAAATATTTAGACAAATGTCCAAGGAAACAACTTTAAGCTTTAAAGAATTAAAAAAAGAATTAAGAGATATTGTGAAACTTAGCAAGGACAATTTAGATATTAAGTCCTGGGCTACTGAATTAAAACTTTGGATCAAGATACAAGGTATCACAGATCCGGAAACAATATTTAACGCTTGTTTATTTACCAGCTCTGGAGAAGTACAACGTGTTATTGAAGATTTAGGAGAAGATAGCGATGATGAAAGTGATGATTTATCAGATGAAGAAGAAGAAGATGAAGAAGAAAAGGACGATGATGATATTAAATTCCTTCCTTTGAAAAAATTATTTCAAGTCTTGAAAATTTTTATGGTATTAAAGAAGACCAAAATAATAAATTATTTAAATATTAAAAATAAAAAAAAATAATAAATTATTTAAATATTAAAAATAAAAAATATATATATATAAATAAATTATCTAAATAATAAAAAAAAAAGAAAAAATTATATAGTTAAAATTTCTAATAAAAATTGTAATAAAATTTCTCTAAACATTATCTAAACATTATATAAAAAATTCGATAATAGTAATAATAAATTAAATTATTTAAATTATTATTTTTCTTATAATGCTTTAGTTAACTGTTTTTAAACATAAATGAAGTATATATATATATATTTAATATTTATTTGCATTTTTAATATTTTAAAAAAAAAAAAAAATAATAACAATAATAAACTGTCATAAATTTTCAAAAAAAAAGGAAAATCCTATAGCAGCGGTATGTTTCGATCATACGACCTGTGGGTTATGAGCCCACCACGCTTCCACTGCGCTACGCTGCTTTTTCTTGTGATTTTTGTGTAAAGAATAATAATTAATTTTTATTAAAATAAAAAATAATTATTAATCTTTATTAAAATAAAAAATAATTATTAATCTTTATTAAATAAAATAATAATTATTTAATAAAATTTATTAACTTTATTATAAAATATTTTTAATATAAAATTATTATTAATAATTTAAAATTAATATTGTAAAATTATTATTCTTTATCATTGTATTAATTAATAATATTAAAATAATTAAACATTAATATTTTTTATATTTGTTAAAATTCATTTGATAATTATATGTTAAGTTTTAATTTAAATAATTGTTACATTAATATAATTTTAAACAAATCTAATATAAATTATAGAATTATAATTTAGAAATAATTATAAAATTATATTAAAATCATAATGTAACAAATCAAATGAAAAAAGAATAATTAATATTTAAAAAATTAATTAAAATAAAACAATGTCATGTATAATTGACATTGTTTAAATAAAACAAATGTTAATTGAAGTTTTCCGATTGGAAAATATCGGTTTTTATTCAATTAACATATGATCAATTTTATTAATAATTGATCATTAAACTTTTTAGGTTTTTCTCCCAAATCTTTTCCTAAAAAGTTATTCATTAAGATTTGGAACTTTACTATAAATAATTCTTGATTTTCTTTATTTTGAAAATCAAGAGTTATTATTATAAGAATATAATTATAATAATAAACAAAATAAATTTTTAATTTTTTAAAAATAACAAAAATCTAAATAAAAATTATTTTTAATAAAAAATATTTTAATAAAAATTTTATTTGAACTAATCTCTTATAATAAACTCCTACCCTATTTTAAGTTTCGTTAAGTATTTTCTTTTTTTTAATTTCTCGATTAATATTAGTATTAATTGTAGAAAAGGGTTAAATTTAATTAAGTTTAAATTTAATTCTTTACATTTTGGTAAAGAATGACTATAAATTACTTATTTTGTTATGTTTAGACATAACTTAACCATAATTAAGTTTATATTCTTTGCTAATGGAACTTTCTTATATTCTTCCCTGAATTAAATTAAAAATTTTATTATATAATATTACAAATTAATTAAAATTATTATAATATTAATTAAAATCTTTATAAAAATATTTTTTATAAAATCATTACTGAATCTTAATTAAATTAATATTAAAATACATATAAACTCTTCAAAAATTTATATTAACAAATTCTTTATTGAATCTATATTAAAATTATTTTATATTTTTATTATATTTTTATCAAATTAATTATTATTAACTTTCAATAACATTATAAATTAAAATTAATTTTTATTAAACTTAAAATAAATTATCATTAAATAATTTATTATCTTTTACAAAATTCAATTAATATTTTTGTAAGCTTTTAATTAAAAATTTTATTAAAAACTTTTTAATTATTTACTCCAGATATTATTTAATTAAAATCTTTATAATATCTTTTTAAATAATAATTTTTTTATTCCTTTATGGAATTTATATTAAACATATTATTAATAATTTTATTTAACATTTAATTAAGAATGAATTAATAATTCTTTTAATTAAATACTTAAATTCTTTTTCATTTCCATGATATTAAACTTTAAAAATGAAATCGAATATAAATATCTGAAGAAAATAACTTCTTCTAAAATAAAATAACACAAAACAATAATAAAAATAATAAAAATAATAAAAATAATAATAATAATAATAAAAATAATAAAAATAATAATAATAATAATAATAATAATAATAAAAATAATAATAATAATAAAATAAAAATAGTAATAATATTAGTAATAATATAAGTAATAGTATTAATATTAATATTAGGAATAGTAATAATTTAGCTAATAAAATTTAATTAGTTTAATAAATAATGTAATTACTTTAAAAATTAAATAAATAAATAAATTATAAAATTGTTATTGTGTAAATAAATATTTTAAATCTTTATCTTTTGTGTATAAAAAAAAAAATTTTGTTTTTCCCAATGAACCATAACATTTTTGATACGATACCACTATAAAAATAAGATTTAGGTAGGAAATTTAGGTTAGAAATATTGTATAAATATTATTGGTTATAATAATTAAAATAATTTATATATAGTTAATTCAAATAATTATTTTTAAAGGCATGGTTAATTCTTTTATCATAATTAAAATAGATAAATTATATTATTATGATTCTATTATTATGATAATAAATTAATTCATCATTATTATTAATAAGTTTTATTTTATATTTTAAATATTATTTTGAGAATTATATAGTTTTAGGAATTATATTATAAATATTGATAATTATATTTTATTTAGGAAATATATTTTAAATATTAATAGTTAAATATATTTAATAATGAAATTGTATTTTTAAATAAAGTTGTTAGGAAATTAATAGTTAAAGAGATATGTTTAATAAAAATATAATATTAAATAATTATTTTAACAATTATATAAAATTAAGAGAATGTAATAATAAATTATTATGTATGTAAAAATAAAATTTTAAAAATAAATAAAGAATAAAATATTATTATAAAACATTATTATTATAAATTATTTTCTTATATTTATTAGAATATATTATCGTGTCATAATTCCCTAGAGAAACGACCAAGTAAATAAATAACTAGATATGGAATATTTTAAATGTTCTGTATCATTTTGATACGGGGTGTCACTAAATACCTTGTATTTCTTATTAAATACTCTTAATAATAATAAAATAAAATTATTATTAAATATTCTTATTAAAATCTTTTATTAATATCAAATATAATAAAAATTATTATTAAATATTCTTATAAATTTCTTTTATTAATATCAAATATAATAAAAATTATTATTAAATATTCTTATAAATTTCCTTTTATTAATATTAAATATAATAAAAATTATTATTAAATATATTCTTATAAATTTCTTTTATTAATATTAAATATAATAAAAATTATTATTAAATATTCTTATAAATTTCTTTTATTAATATTAAATATAATAAAAATTATTATTAAATATTCTTATTAAAATCTTTTATAATAAAAATTATTATTAAATATTCTTATAAAATTCTTTTATTAATATCAAATATAATAAAAATTATTATTAAATATTCTTATTAAAATCTTTTATAATAAAAATTATTATTAAATATTCTTATAAAATGCTTTTATTAATATCAAATCTAATAAAAATTATTATTAAATATTCTTATTAAAATCTTTTATTAATATCAAATATAATAAAAATTATTATTAAATATTCTTATTAAAATCTTTTATAATAAAAATTATTATTAAATATTCTTATAAAATGCTTTTATTAATATCAAATCTAATAAAAATTATTATTAAATATTCTTATAAAAAAAATCTTTTATTAATATTAAATATAATAAAAATTATTATTAAATATTCTTATTAAATATTCTTTTATTAATATCAAATCTAATAAAAATTATTATTAAATATTCTTATTAAAATCTTTTATTAATATCAAATCTAATAAAAATAATTATTAAATATTTTATTAATATTAAATATAATAAAAATTATTACTAAATATTCTTATTAAAAATTATATAATATTTAAATCATTACTAATTCTTATTTTTATATTAAGAATAATAAAAACCTATTTCAATAAATATTTGATGTAAAATACAGAATTATAAGTTTCTGTATAATATTTTCTAAAACCTTTGAAATAAACTAAAAATAAAACAAAAATTAAAAATAAATTAAATCTTTATTAAAATAAAAATGAACTAAAATACAGAAGAATTCCAATAATAAAAATGATCTAAAATACAGAAAATATCAATTCTGTAAATTCTCTCTCTGAATAACAATATCAAGAAGAAGCTACCGCCCGGAATGCCCTTCGTGATACAAGCTCTAAATTAATTTTTTATATTTTAATTTAATAAATGTTATTTTTTTTTTTTAAAAAATAATTTAAAATAATAGTTAAAAATTAAAATAAAATAGTTATAATAGTTTTTTTTTATAAAGAATATATTAATAATAAATAAAATGTATTAAAATAAAAGTATAAAAAGAAGAATAAATTTCTTTCTTTTTAATACTGGGAACAAATAATTTTAATTTTAAATTTAAATAAAGAATATTTTAAAATTTAATTTTTTTTTCTTGTTTCCAAACTTATTTTTATAGTTATGTGTTAATATTTATTTTTTTTTTGTTTTGAATATCTTAGTGTTTCAACCCCAGCCCGTATCAATTTTGATAAGAATGTACTAAATAATGCATTCTTAATTAAATCGACGATTTATTTCTAATACATTATGTGTACATTATTATTTTTGTACTTTAATAAATTTTTAAATCCAAAGATTAAAAATTAAATCAAAAATTATATTAAACTTTATATTTTTATATTAAATCTTATATTAATAGTAATATTTTTATATATTTAAAACTTATATTAGCAATATTAATAATAAATCTTATTTTTTTTATTTTTATATTAATAATGAAAATTTGTATTAATAATATTTTTATATATTGATGATTAAAAATTTATATATTATATTTTAACTTTTATTATAAAATTTTATATCGAAATGTTTTATTTTATATTGAAAAATATTTTATTTTATTAAAAACCTTTATATTAGAATAGTATTTTTATTTTTATTTGAATATTTTAACAGATTGTAATAAAAATTATAGCCAATTAAATAAATTCTAATTAGTAATATTTTAGATAGATTATAAAAAAAAAAAAAAAAAAAAAAAAAAAAAATGTTTTATTAATATTATAAATGTATTTTATTTATATTCTTATAATTAAATTTTATATAATTGATTATAAAACTCAATTTAAATTTAATAGTTTTTATAAAAAAAAAAAAAGAATAAATAAGATGTAATTTAGTGGCAAGAACAACTTTTATGCCTTGAAAAAAGTATAAATAGTTGTAAATTTTGCTACTAATTTTTAAATATCATCAAATAAAATCAAATAAAATTTATAAAATTAATAAATAAAATAATAAAAAAAAAATAATTAAAATTTGTGTTTCTTTACTTTATTTTTATTTAATTCTCTAAAACCTTAACAATTTTTGATAAAAGATGAAATTTATAATTTAAAATTAATTAATAAACTAAAATTAATAATTTATAATAATAATTTACTAAACTATAAAATTATAAATAATTATTATATAAAGTTAGTATTTTCAAATAAAATTTCAAGATTAGTAAAAGAACAATGTAAATTTAAATAATTAATATAGAAATTAAATTTAAATAATTTTATTATGTAAAATATATTTTATTATATAAATATTTGTTATTTGATATAATTAGTAAATAGTTATTTTATTTTAAAGACTTAAAACTAATTCTTTTTTTTAAAAATAGAAAATAAGACTTTAAATAGAATTAAAATAGTAATACTTTTTCTTTTTTAATATTTCTAAAAGATATAAATAGTAATTAAATTAGATAGTTAATTATATAGTTTAATCTTAACGAAAATTATAAAAACATGTAATAATTCTTATTTAAAAGAACAACATTTTTGTTAACATTTTTGTTTATCAAAACTTGTTCAATAAATACTTATTTTATCTTTATTTAAATTTAAAAGTATTTATTTAATATTATAAATTTAAAACTTAATAAAAATTAATATTTAAAAATTAAATAAAATTTATGTATTAAAATAACTTCAGTGTTTCTAATAAATCAATTTTAAAAAGTTTTATAATAAAACATATTTTAATTATCTTAAAATTTATAACTTTGATAAAGAGTTACTAATAAACTAAAGTAAGTTATTAATAATTTCTTATCATTTTATGATGCATGTCCAGTAGAAATAATATAAAATAATAGAAAAATTATTTAGAAAAATTATTAATATAAATATTTATTAATTTTATATAATGAATCTTAAAATATATTATTAAAGATAATTTATTATTATTAATAATTATTAAAATATTAAATTAAATAATAATATTAAAAATATTAAAAGAATTGTTGATTATATAATAAAATTAGTTATATTAATTATAACGGAGATTGAATGTTTAATTAAATTGATGTTAATATTAAAATAATTTTTAAATAATGTTAAACAATATGAATTAATAGTTGTAAGTAAAAAGTTATGAATATTTATATTTATTAATTAATTTTAGTGTTTCGATAAATAAAATTTATAAAATTAGTAAAAATATAATTATGAAAATAATTTATAAATAAATATTTTCTTTTTTTTAATGAATAATAAAACATGTATTTTTATATGATAAAATATAATAAATAAAATAATAAAAGATAAATAAATAAAAAGTAAATATAATTATTGTAATATAATATTCTTGGAGTAATTCCCTTTTACACAAACGCCCAACTAACATATACGGTATTTAATAAAATATCGTATCATTTATGATAAAGAATGAAATAATAATGATATTTTTAATTAAATTCTTGATAATTAATTATATACAAATATATTATTATATTCTTTACTATTAATAATTTTCTTATATTCTATATTAATAATTTTTATATTAATTATATTTTATTATTTTAAATATTAAATTTTTGTAATTAATTAATTTATATGATTGGTTTTAATAATGTAATTAAATAATATAAAATATGTATTATCCATATTATTTTATGAAGGGGGCCTTTCTGAGAAAAGAAATAGTAGAAATAGTAGTGATAATGAAATAGGAATAATAATTGAAAGGTTTCCCATATTATTATAAAAATAAATATTAATATTAATAAAATATTTTTAACAATAAAATAGTTATATAATTTATAAATAATAAATATTTTTAATAATAGTTCTTTAAGTAAAATTTATAATGTGTAATAATAATTTCTTTTAGTGTAATTTAGTAGTTAGTTAATTTATCTATTTATTTAATGTTCACACTCCTTTTCTAATATGAACCTCAACATAAAAATTGGTGGAGATATCGGGGAGTGTGAAAACATTGATGAATAGATAATAAAAATAATAGAATAAAATATAATATAAAAATAAATGATCATAATAGTAACACAAAGAAATTTTAAATTTAATTATAAAATTTTAGTAATAACTTAAGTAAAAATAATATATATATATAAATTTAAAATTAAATTGTTAAAAATTGAATTATTTTAAAATGAATTCAATATAATGATTAATTTTTTTTAGTTAGGTGGTCGAAGAGAATTTCGAGCCTAACAAATAATATTTTTTTTATTTTAAAAAAATCCTTAGGTGGTCAGCCAGAAAGTGCTGAGCCTGAAGGTAAGTATAATAATTTTTTTTTTTTTAATCCTTAAGTGTCGGACAGAGAGTGCCGAACTTGAAGGAATAAATAAATAAAAATTATTTAAAAACTTTCTTGGGTGTCGAAAAAGGATTTTCGAACTTGAAGAAAGTAAACAATATATTGGTTTACTGCGGTAGTTCCAATATAATAAACATTGAATAATTTTAAAATTTTAATTTAAAATAATTTATATTTAGTTTATAATATAAAATTAATACTTAAAATATTACAAATTTTGAAGAAGTTATAAAATAATAATAATAATAATAATTTACTATATATTTTAAAGAAATAGTAATATTTATTATATTAATTATTGTTAAAATAATTACATTAATTGAAAATTATTAGAACATAATAAATTATATATTTTTTTTTTTATAATCGATAATAAAATTCCAATTGAGGAATTTAATATATTATATAATTACATTAAGCATTTACAAGAATTAAACAAAATATGAGAAGAACAAGTTCCAGATGTTACATTAGATGAAGAATTATTAAAGCAAAGAATAATTGAATTGAAAGATTAAATAAGTGGACTAAAGAAAGATAATTTTAAAAAAAGATAATGTTATTCAAATTATAAAAAAAACAAAAGAGAAAATATTAACAAGCAAAATCTCTATGAAGACACCATAAATATTTGTAATTCAGGAAGAAAGCAATTCAATACTTGAAAAGAAAATATTACAAAAGAAACAGTTCTTCACATACCAAGAAAATCAAGGAATTAAATTGTGAAATTGAATTTTTGAAACATGGTAAAAGTAATAATTTAAAATAAAATAAAAATAAAATATAAATTAGTGATATATCAAATGGAAATCTCATTTAAATTCACAAATTGAATTATTTAAATTTGAACATAATGTTAAATTCACAAATTGAATTATTGAAGTTTAAAAATGATACTAAAATCACTTATTTAAAGAATTCATTATAACAATGTAAAAATAGAATTAAAGAACTTAATGAAATAAACATAAAAAAAAAAAAAAAAAAAAAAAAAAAAAAAAAAAAATTTTTATCAAAATAAAGTGTATTTATTGTAATCCTTTTATTTCTTATATAACCGAACATTTTTGATAAAGAATAGAATAATAATGATATTTTTAATTAAATTTTTAATAATTTATTATATAAAAATATATTATTATATTCTTTACTATTAATAATTTTCTTATATTCTATATTAATAATTTTTATATTAATTATATTTTATTATTTTAAATATTAAATTTATGTAATTAATTAATTTATATGATTGGTTTTAATAATGTAATTAAATAATATAAAATATGTATTATCCATATTATTTTATGAAGGGGGCCTTTCTGAGGAAAGAAATAGTAAAAATAGTAGTGATAATAGGAATAATAATTGAAAGGTTTCCCATATTGTTATAAAAATAAATATTAATATTAATAAAATATTTTTAACAATAAAATAGTTATATAATTTATAAATAATAAATATTTTTAATAATAGTTCTTTAAGTAAAATTTATAATGTGTAATAATAATTTTTTTTAGTGTAATTTAGTAGTTAGTTAATTTATCTATTTATTTAATGTTCACACTCCTTTTCTAATATGAACCTCAACATTTAGAAGTTTAATAAATTTGTTATATATAATTTTACAAGTACTATTTTTTCTATTGTCAAGAATACTAGTGAATTTGAAGTTAAAATTCACTATTAGATCAATTGAAATTTAATTTAGTTATTGACAAAAATTATTTTAATTCGATTTTAATTATAAAAATAAATATTAGAAACATTAAAGAATTAGAAACCAAAGGGTTTGGACTTATTTATTAAAGATAATTTAATTTAATTTAACCCTTAGAATTTGATAAAAATAACATGAAGATAAACAACGACAATACGACAAATAATGGAAATATTATATTGACATTCCCGCTAAAATTATATTCATTAGAAAGCTACTAACGAGAACTACAACATATGTTAAAATCAACCTTATTGGACAACTAGATAACGAGATATTGGACTTTTTTTAAATATAAAAAATAATTTAATTATTTAATTAAGACCCTAAATTATTAATTAAGAAATCTATATTAGATAAATCTCTTAACTTGGAAATTATATTATTAATTTTTATTAATAATTAAAAATACAGAATTAGTTATTAGTAATAGTTTTATAACATTTTAAATAAGTTTTATAAGTTTTATATATTTTATTATTATATATTTTTATTCAATTATTTTCTAAAAAATTCTAAGGAATTCTTTATCATTCTAAAGATTTCCGAAAGAGAATTTTTAATTAGTTTTAATATTTTATTTTATTTTATTTTATATTTTATTATTAAATTAGTTTTATTATTAAATTGTTTTATGAATAATTTATATAGTTATTTTATTAAAAGATTCTTATCAATATTATTTTATTATTATATTTTATATAGTTTATATACATGTATGAATATATTAAGATTAAAATGTATTAATTAATTATATTGTTAATTATTATTTTAGTTTAGTATAAAAAAGATTTGAAAATTCTATATTTTGAATTCTTTGTAAGATTATTAAATTCTAAACTATTACCATAAAGTTAATAAATTAATTATAACAATAAATAATTTTTATATTAATCTTAGTTAAAATTTTATTATTAAAATATATATTAAATAAAGTTCTAATAAAACATAAATCTTAAATATTGAAATATTGAAATCTTAATTATAAAACTCTGTGTGTGCTATTTATTATTTAAATTTAATTAAATTGTTATAATTAATAAAAACATCTTGACCTGACCAATTTAATCCAAACTAGGAAAGATATAGCAAGAATCTTACCTAAACATTCAATTTAAAATTTAACATCTATTAAGAAGTAGACAGATTGAATTTAATGACTGAATCAGGTTGATATATCTATATTATATAACTATATAGATATAAATAAATTACTAAAATAAAAGAGTTATAAAGTTAAATTTGTTAATTTAACACTTAATTAAAACTAATAATTGGTTCGATATGATATAAAATTTTTATTTTTTATTAATAAGAAAAATATTTAGTTATATTATAATAGGTTAACTATAACCTTACAAAGAACAAAAAGATAAATTTGAATTTTCTTTTTATACTTTGTAAGTTTGAGAATATTGATAATAATAATATAAAGTTGATAATAATAATATTTAGTATAAGAATATGTTTAATATAAATAAATTTATATTTTTTAATCTAATATATTAGCTAATATATATAATATAATATTAAATTTAAATATTTAATATAGTAATTAATAATTAATAATTAATAATTAATTAAATCAATATAACATAAATTAATACATAAACATTAGTTTATGAATCAAGGATGACATGACCAAATGATTCATGTTGAATAAATATTCTATTTATTAATAATATTTAAGTTTAATATGATATCATTAGAATCAGTAGGCCTAAGCTGGTCCTAAGATGATCAAATAACTTATAATATTATAAAATAAATAAAATATAAAGAATAATTAATGAATTATAAATTTTTATTAATTATTTTGTTATTAATAATTTAATTGAAATTAATTGAAATTGAAATTTAATTCAGTTGTAATTTCAACAATTTCATTTGTTAAGATTATATTTGGTTTTAATATAACTTGGTTGGAATGCTATAAACTAATAACTTCCTTATAATAATTAAAATTTATATTATCAGTGTTCTTATAGAATTTTATTATATTTTTATTTTACTATTTTATTTGATTTTACTTAATAATATTTTTTAATGAATGAAGTTATCAGATTATTAAAATATTAATAATATTACGAAGATTATTTAAAACAGTTAATTCACTATTCTTTTATACATAAAAAATAAACAATTAAAAAGTTATATAATAATAAATAAATAATAAACAATAGTTTAAAAAGTTAGATAATAATAAATAAAAAATAAACAATTATACTTTAAAAAGTATAAATTATATTCAACAATTTTATTATTATTATTATTATTTAATAATAATAATAAATAATATATATTTATATTGTAAAAGGATTTTGAGGCGTATGATCATACTAAATAATGATTAATTTGTTATGTAATGAGGCTTATATAGCTCATCCAGTTATATCCTATACATCATTTGTTTATAGGGAATAGGGATTAGGGTTAAAAGAAATTCAATCATAATCTATATATAATAAAAAAAAATGAAAAGAAATGAATAAAAGTGAAAAAAAAAAAAAACTATATGTAGAAATTTAATTAAATATAAAAGAAAGTTAATTTAATTATAGATCTTATTTATTTATATAAAAATAGAATAATTATAAAACTCAAATTTATTGATTTGGTAGTGAATTATAAAACATGGTAAAATTATGAATAAGGATGGATTTTCCTTTTTTTTTTTTTTTTTATAATAAATACACCCATGATATTGTAACATTATTATTTGAATAATTACTATTAAATTATTATTTTTATTTTTTATTTATTTTTTTTTTTTTAATAATTCATAACTCAAATTTATTGATTTGGTAGTGAATTATAAAACATGGTAAAATTATTATGAATAAGAATGGGTTTTACTTTTTTTTTTTTTTTATAATAAATATACCCATGATGTTGTAGCATTATTGTTTAAATAATTACTATTAAATTATTAAAATATAAAATATAAAATAAAATATTATAAATAAATAAATAAATAACATTATTTAAATAATTACTATTAAATTATTAAAATATAAAATATAAAATAAAATATTATAAATAAATAAATAAATAACATTATTATTTAAATAATTACTATTAAATTATTATTAAAATATATAATATAAAATAAAATAAAATAAATAAATAAATTAATAAATAGATTAAATAATAAATAAATAAATAAATAAATAAATTAATAAATAAATGAAATAATAAATAAATAAGTAAATAAATAAATAAGTAAATAAATTAATAAATTAATAAATTAATAAATAAATAAGTAAATAAATTAATAAATTAATAAATAAATAAATAAATAAATTAATAAATAAAGCTAAATTTTATAGATTTTGGTAGATTTCAATTTAATTTTATTACAATAAAAATTGTAATAAAATTTCTCTAAATATTATATAAAAAATTCAATAATAGTAATAATAAATTAAATTATTTAAAATATTATTTTTCTTATAATGCTTTAGTTAACTGTTTTTAAACATAAATGAAGTATATATATATATATATATTTAATATTTATTTGCATTTTTAATACTTTAAAAAAAAAAAAAAAAAAAAAAAAAAAATAATAATAATAATAATAATAATAATAATAATAATAATAATAATAATAATAATAATAATAATAATAATAATAAACTGTCATAAATTTTCAAAAAAAAGGTGAAAATCTATTAGCAGCGGTATGTTTCGATCATACGACCTGTGGGTTATGAGCCCACCACGCTTCCACTGCGCTACGCTGCTTTTTCTTGTGATTGTGTTTGTAAGTGTTGACTAATTAATTAGTCACACTTAACCAAATATAATAATAAATATTATATTTATTTTTATTATTAATTAAGATTTAAATAATTTTTCAATAAAATAACACTTAACATTATTTAATATACTATAATTTTAATAATTGTTATTAAATAATAAAATAAAAATAATTATTAATTGATAAAATTAATTTTTTAACTAATTAATAATTAATTATTATGAAATATAAACAATATCTTTAATTAATAACCAATTTCTATTTAATATAAATAATTAATCATTTGATTTATCATTAACAATAATACGTGATTAATTATATTAAAACATTTAATATTAATATAATTAATATTAAATTAATATAAAATTAGTTAATAATTATAAACTTAAAACATCATAATAAATAATTTCATAAAATATTGGTTAATTGCCAATATTAAATAATATTAAATTATATTAAATAATAAATAATTAATTTATTTTATCTTTCAGGTTTTTTCTCATAATCTTTTTCCTGAAAGAATAACTTTTAAGATTATGAACAAAAAAAATTATAAATAACCTTGATTTTTTCTATAAAATAAAAATCAAGAGTTATTATTTAGAAAATAATATATAATAAAATTTCTTAATAAACTCGAAATATTTTTTATCAATTATTGTTATTTTAATAAAAGTTAAGTATTAATTTTGTGTTATTACAATAATAACTCTTGATTTTTTTTAATATTTAGTATATATAAAAAAAAAAAAAAAAAAAAAAATTTTTTAAAAATAATAATATTTTATTAATAAACTATTATCTTTATTATATCATTATTACTTTATCAAATGGACCAAAATAACACTACTCCGGCCAACGAAACAAAACTTATATCTACAATTACTGAATTTATCCCTACTTTTTTTGCTCCTAACGGTATCCTTGCTGAGAACCTCCATGCAAAGGGAAATGAATCTTTAAATCTTAACGAACTACTCTGTCAATGTGACAAATTTATAATAGATCATCCTAATTCCTTTACCAATGATATTTCAAAGATATCTTATGTCACAATTAACCTTAAAGGGCTTGCCAAGAAATGGGGACTATCCCTTAAATCTGATGATATTTTGGATGATTTGTCTTATGAAGAATTCAAGAGACTTCTTATTGAAAATTTTGGAGATTCCAAAGAACAAAGATACTCTTTAATTGAAAAGCTGCTAAATTTAAAACAAAGAAAATTAGGCAATGCAGCTGAATATACAATACAATTCCGACATTTGGCAACTCGTATCAAATGGCCAGATTCTGTCTTGATAGACTTATTGAGAAGGGGACTAATTGAGGAAGTCAGGGAAGAATATGACAAAAAGGATTTACCTACAAAGCTATTCGAGGCAACAAACCTTATTATAAAGATTGATAAATATTACTACTTCAGAAATAATATTTTAAATAACGGAATAAATGAAAAAACTAATAAAAGAAGAATTAATATTGTCGGAAAACATCAAGATATTAAAAGAAATAGAAATAATAACTATAAAAGAAAAGAAGAAGTTACGCTTTCCACTAGCTACACCAACAGTAAATCGGATCAAAAAATGGTTTCTACCTTTTACATTCAAGGAAAAAATAAAAAAATTCCTCTTAGACTATTAATCGACTCAGGTTCAAGTAGAAGTTTAATGTGCAAGCAATTTGTTTCCTCCCAGAAGTTGAGAACTTTTGAACTACCTTCCCCTATTGAAATTAGATTGCCAAACAACAAAACTATGAAAATAACTCATACAACTGGCCAATTAGATCTCTTCATATTTGATCACAAAGAAAGATTCCAATTTAGTGTTGCCAACCTTCAACTTACTGGAATATCCGCTATTTTGGGACGTGATTGGCTTTCCATCCATAAGCCATATATTAACTTTTCGAATAACCACATTTTCTTTTTAGAAGGAAATTGTTTGGATCATTGCCCATCTTGTAAAGGCACCAAGATCCAATCCACAAAGAACGTCACAGCCGCAATTGTAACTGAAGACCCAATGTCAGAAGACACTGCCAAACCTGATCTGAAAGACCTTTTTGAAGATGAAATATGTTATATTATGATGTCTAAGGAGTTGAAGTCAAAACTAAATAACAATAAAAGCAAAGAGATTATCTTAAGATATTATAGCAACTTACTGGACGTATTTGAAACTAAAAATGCGGATACCCTTCCGCCACATAGACCCTACGATATCACAATAAATATCATCCCTGGGGGACAATTGTATTTCGGACCTATCTATTCACTTACTAGAAAGGAAAAGGAAGAATTAGAAAAATATATTCATGAAAATCTGACCAAAGGGTTCATTGTTAAATCAAATTCTCCTGCAGGTGCTCCGGTAATGTTTGTGAAGAAAAAAGATGGATCGTTGCGTCTATGTGTTGACTACCGTAGACTCAATTCGATTACAATAAGAAACAGTTTCCCAATTCCAAGAATTAATGACCTTATCGAAGTTTTTAAAGGGGCACAAATATTTTTTAGATTAGACCTCAAATCTACTTACAATCTCGTGCGAGTCAGTAAAGATAGTGAATACTTAACAGCTTTTAGGACACCACTAGGACATTTTCAATATAGAGTAATGCCATTTGGATTAAGAAACGCCCCTTCAGTTTTCCAAAGGTTCATTCAAGACACGTTATCAGAAGAATTGAATAAATTCGTTCAAATATATTTAGATGACATTATCATTTATTCTTCAGATGAAAATCAACATATTAATCATGTTAAAGTAGTATTGAGTAAGTTATTAAATAATGGATTATACTGCAAGATTGAGAAATGTGAGTTCCATGTTAAACAAACCACCTTTCTCGGCTTCGTTGTGTCCGCTAATGGGTTACTAATGGATAAAGACAAGATAAAATGCATTATGGAATGGCCAGTTCCAAAAAACCTTACTGAACTGCAAAGTTTCCTTGGGTTTACAAATTTTTATAGACGTTTTATCAAAGATTACGCAAAAATTATGGATCCTTTAAGAAAACTTTTATCTAAGAATAATACTTTTCTATGGGATAAGGATGCTCAGAATGCTTTTGATAGTTTAAAGAAATCATTTAATTCAACTGATATCCTTATTTTTCCAGACCAAGATAAAGAATTCTTTTTGGAAACTGACGCAAGCGAATTTGCCCTCGGATGTGTATTATCTCAAAACTCATCGATCGACAACTTAATCCATCCTATTGCCTTTTATTCCCGTTCACTGACAAGTCCTGAAACGAATTACGCTATCTATGACAAGGAATTATTGGCGATAATTACTGCCTTTGATGTATGGAGACATCACCTTGAAGGAGCAAAATTTCCTATTAAAGTTTTTACGGACCATAGGAATCTTCTGTTTTTCAAAAAACCTCAAAAATTGAGCCCCCGACAAATTCGATGGAGTCTCTTCTTATCCAAATTTGATTTTGTTCTTTCTTATAGGCCTGGGGTTCAAGGTGGGAAACCAGATGCGTTATCCCGAAGACCAGATTACCTCACCAAAAACATTAATGAATCTCAAATTTTATTAAAAGAAAATAATTTTTGCCTCTCTATGGAAGATAACTTAGTCAAACTTCAAGAAATGCAATCTCAAGACCCTTATTGTTCCAATATACTTAACAAATTCAAAGATAAAACAAAAAATTTTAAAAGTTCACTATTTCAATTAAAAAATAACATTCTCCACTTTAATAACAAAATTATTGTTCCCTCTAATCTTAGAATTACTTTACTTCGAAAAATGCATGATGATCCACTTGGAGGACACCTTGGAATTGAAAAAACTCTTGAAAGAATTAGCAGGAATTATTGGTGGCCGCTGATGAAGAACGATATCTCCAATTACGTTCTTTCATGTAAAACATGTGGATCTTGCAAAGTACGCCGTCATAAACCATATGGCTTAATTATTCCGCTTCCAGTACCAACTAAACCATGGGAAATAATAGGTGTAGATTTCATCGTTCAACTTCCACGATCCCAAGATTGTACCTGTATAATGGTTGTTTCAGACCATCTCACAAAAATGATTCATTTGGTTGCTACCTCTGATGTACCCTCTTCGGAACTTACGGCAAAACTTCTACTATTTAACGTATTCAAATACCACGGATTCCCTAAAGTTATAGTATCGGATCACGGATCACAATTTTCAGCTGAATTTTGGACTGCCTTATGTTCTTATATAAATGCAAAACCAAATTTAGCAACGGCACATCACCAACAATCAAACGGACAGGTGGAAAGAGCAAACGCAGTAATAGAGCAATATTTACGTTGCTATTGTTCTTTAACTCAGCATGACTGGTTTTTCTATCTTCCTTTTTGTGAAATCACTTACAACGATTCAATTCATAAATCAATAGGTAAAACACCCTTTGTTGCAAATTACGGTTTCAACCCCTCATTCCAAATTGATACACCTCCGAGTCTTCTTAAAGATAATGCATCAGAGCTCGTTAGAAATTGGACCGAACATTTCAATGCTTTAAAGAAACAATTGATAAAGGCAAAACAGGATTTCAAGAAATATGGAGACAACAAAAAACAACAAGGTCCAAAATTAACAATCAATGATAAAGTCTGGCTTAGAAGATATTATTTCACTAACGAACCTTCCAGGAAGTTATCGGTCCAATACTTAGGACCTTTTGAAATAATTGAAGATAAAGGTAGAAATAATTTTAAGCTAAAGCTTCCCGAGAATTCACAATTACATCCAATATTTCACATTTCTCAGTTGGAACCATATACGGAAAGGAATAAAAACCTAAACAATAGTGAATCAAACGTAGGAGAGACAATGTAAGTGTTGACTAATTAATTAGTCACACTTAACCAAATATAATATAAATATTATATTTATTTTTATTATTAATTAAGATTTAAATAATTTTTCAATAAAATAACACTTAACATTATTTAATATACTATAATTTTAATAATTGTTATTAAATAATAAAATAAAAATAATTATTAATTGATAAAATTAATTTTTTAACTAATTAATAATTAATTATTATGAAATATAAACAATATCTTTAATTAATAACCAATTTCTATTTAATATAAATAATTAATCATTTGATTTATCATTAACAATAATACGTGATTAATTATATTAAAACATTTAATATTAATATAATTAATATTAAATTAATATAAAATTAGTTAATAATTATAAACTTAAAACATCATAATAAATAATTTCATAAAATATTGGTTAATTGCCAATATTAAATAATATTAAATTATATTAAATAATAAATAATTAATTTATTTTATCTTTCAGGTTTTTTCTCATAATCTTTTTCCTGAAAGAATAACTTTTAAGATTATGAACAAAAAAAATTATAAATAACCTTGATTTTTTCTATAAAATAAAAATCAAGAGTTATTATTTAGAAAATAATATATAATAAAATTTCTTAATAAACTCGAAATATTTTTTATCAATTATTGTTATTTTAATAAAAGTTAAGTATTAATTTTGTGTTATTACAGTGTTGATAAAGAATGAATTAATAACCTTTATTTTATTATTAATAATTCTTTACTAAATTGTACTTTCCTATATTCTTCATAACCTAAACCTCATTGTAAATTTAATTTATTTTGATATAAATTAATTTTAACTTGTAAATAATGTAAATAAATTTTAATTAATTACTTTATTGTTATATTATTAAATATATGTATATATTAAAATACAATTGTAAATATTAAAATTATACTTTTAAGATACTAAATTATTAAAACTATTAATTAAATATTATTATAAAAATTATTATAAAATTATTAAAATTATTAATTAAATATTATTCTAAAAATTATTATAAATTATTAATATTATAAAATTATTAAAATTATTAAATATTATTATAAAAATTTATATATTATAACTATTAAATATTATTATAAAATTATTAAGATTATTAATTAAATTTATTATTAAAAATTATTATTAAAAATTTTTACTTATTATAAAAATTATTATTTAAATATTATCAAATTTATTAATTAAATATTATAAAAATTTTATTTTATTTTGAAAATAATTACAAGTATTATTTAAAATAATTAAAGATTATTAAATTTATTATATTAATCTTTAAAAACAATTTATTTAACTTAAAAATATCAAAGAAAATAGTAAAAACTATTTTCTATATATTTATTTTATAATTATTTTTAATTAAATTATATTTGAATATTATATTATTATATTTATAAAAATTAAAACAAAAATGAATTATTAATATAAAATTAATTCAATAATTCTACAAAATTACTTAAATTATAAACAATTAATTATACTTTAAATTTATAAAAAAATATAAATATTGTAACAATTTCTTAAAAATTAAATGTGTGTACTTTAAATAATAAACTTTTATATTAATAAAAAAAAAATAAATAATTTTTAATAAAGATTTATTTTTTTTAAAATAAAAGCAGGGTAATACCCGTCCCCCCCTGCTTGATTTTAAATATCTAAGTGTCAACCCCGAGTCTACCAAAATTGGTGGAGATATCGGGGAAGAAGAAGAAGAAGAAGAAGAAGAAGAAGAAGAAGAAGTAGACCAAGTGGAAGAAGACCAAGAAAAAGAAGACCAAGAAGTAGACCAAGTGGAAGAAGACCAAGAAAAAGAAGTAGACCAAGAAGAAAACCAAGTGGAAGAAGACAAAGAAAAAGAAGACCAAGAAGAAGATTAGTAGAAAAACCTGAATAACTTCGATTAATATTCTAATATATTAATCATCGTATTAATTAATAAAAACCCAATCATAATAATATTGGGGAAAAAATTAATTAACTGATTGCTAAAATCTTATAAATTATCAACTAATTGAAATAATAAAATATAAATAATATTTTTAAGTAATTAATACATTACAACAAATTTGTTTACATTATTTTTCAATATATTAATTTGGATAAATTAATATATTTTTTACATGTTAATAAATATTGAAATATAAATGAAATATAAATTAATTAAATAAGAAGATAGATTATTTTATAAGAAATAAATCTATATTCTTACATTGTGATAAAGAATGCCCAAATAATGTTCTTTTGGTTATTCATCTTTAATGATTTATTTAACCCTTAAATAAATTATTTGATTCTTTATTCTTTTGGAACTTTCTATATTCTAATAAATTCATCTATATTCCTAATTAGTACAAATTAAATTATACTATTTAAAAAAGTGTATTTAATATTAATTCCTTATCTATATTACTTTTATTATTCTTATCTATATTTTATTATTATTAAAATCCTTATCAATATTATAAAGTTTATTTTATCAATTTTCTTAATAGTTTATCAAAATCTTATCAATAATTCTTTTATTAATATTAAACTTATCAATATTAATTATTTCTTTGGAAAATTCCAGATTAAAAATTGTATTAATGATTACTAATAAAAAAAAAAAAAAAAAAAAAAATTAAACATAAAAGAAAATAGTTATATTATTATTATATGTTTTATTATAAATATTATAAATTTGATGAAATGATTATAAATTTTATATTAACAATTTAAATAATATTATTTTTCTAAACTTAGTAAAATTAAACTTTAGGATTAAATAAATATTACTAAACCACAGAATTAATTTCTGTAAAATAAAAAAATTGTCTTTTAAAATATATAATTAAGTAGATTAGTAATAAATAATTAGTAATAGATTAATATATAAGCATTATTTATTATAAGTAAATAATAATTATATTAACAATAAAAAAAAAAAATAATATAAAAATTATTAATAATAATTAATTTTTATTATACAAAGAAATGGCTTTACCATTTCTATTATTTTAAGAAAAAAATATAAATAACAGTAAAAAAATTGTATTTTTTTTTATATTGTAATTCTAACATTATAATTTTTGAATAAAAAAAAATTTAATAAAAGAATTATAAAAATCAAATTTTAAAAAGCTATATTGTTTATTTATTTTTTTGTTTATATTAATCTTTTATTTTTATTTTTATTATTGTTTTAATTTTATTTATAATTTTTGAATAATTTTTATAAAAACCCCGAACCAAACCAATTGTGTTACGGTACAATTAAATAAAGAAAAATTAAACTATTTAAAGAAAATATTAAAGTAGAAAATATCATTAACAATTATAAATAAATAATAAAAAATTGAATATTAAAATATTAGTTATAAAATATTATAAAGTTAAATAAAAATAATTAGATGTATTAAAAAATCATGTATTAATTATATTATTTAATATTGTAAAATTTTTATATAATATTTTAATAATTTAGAAAATTTAAGCTTATTATATTTTTATTACTATATTTTTATTATTAAATTTTTATTATTAAATTTTTATTATTAATTTTTTTTTTATTTTTATTTTTAATCCAATCAAATAAATATTTTATTAGTATAAAAAAGAACAAAGTAACACAATACTTTTGTTCTCTCCCTTTTTTTCTTACGACTTTATTATTATATTATTTTTTTAATATTTTCTAAAAGTTAAATAATAAATTAAATAGTTTAAAATAAATTAAAATTTATTAAATAGTTTTTTCTAAATTTAATGTTTTAAAAGTGTTTAATTAATAGTTTTTTGTGTTTAGTGTATAATATTAAGATAAGTATAGTATAAAATTAGTTTAGTAATAGATTAGTTGTATTAAACATTTTATAGAAATAGTAATAGATTTAGAGAAATTGTTTAGTTTAGATTAGAATAGTTTAGATTAAGATATTAGTTTAAGTTATTTTAACTTAGTTTAGATTCTTTTAGATTAGGATAGTTTAGACTAAAATTAGAGTAGTTTATTAATTAATTTAGATTTAGAATTAGAGAATAATATTTTAAATTTTTCCTTATTATTAGAATATATTATTTTATTAATAAAATCTTCAGATCTTGTACCAATTGTGATAAGAATGTACTAAATAATGCATTCTTAATTAAATCTACGATTTATTTCTAATACATTATGTGTACATTATTATTTTTGTACTTTAATAAATTTTTAAATCCAAAGATCAAAAATTAAATCAAAAATTATATTAAACTTTATATTTTTATATTAAATCTTATATTAATAGTAATATTTTTATATATTTAAAACTTATATTAGCAATATTAATAATAAATCTTTTTTTTTTTTATATTAATAATGAAAAATTGTATTAATAATATTTTTATATATTGATAATTAAAAATTTATATATTATATTTTAACTTTTTATTATAAAATTTTATATCGAAATGTTTTATTTTATATTGAAAAATATTTTATTTTATTAAAAACCTTTATATTAGAATAGTATTTTTATTTTTATTTGAATATTTTAACAGATTGTAATAAAAATTATAGCCAATTAAATAAATTCTTATTAGTAATATTTTAGATATTTTAAAAAAAAAAAAAAAAAAAAAAATGTTTTATTAATATTATAAATGTATTTTATTTATATTGTTATAATTAAATTTTATATAACTGATTATAAAATTCAATTTAAATTTAATAGTTTTTTTTAAAAAAAAAATAAATAAAATGTAATTTAGTGGCAAAAACAACTTTTATGCCTTGAAAAAAGTATAAATAGTTGTAAATTTTGCTACCAATTTTTAAAAATCATAAATAAAATCAAATAAGATCAAGTAAAATTAATAAAATAAATAAATAAAAAAAATTATAAACAAATAAATAAAATTTGTGTTTCTTACTTTATTTTTATTTAATTCTCTAAAACCTTAACAATTGTGTGTAAGAAATAATAATTATTTACTAATAAATGATTATTATTTCTTAGTCTTTATAATTATTGATAATAATTATAAATTTATTTAAATTATAATTAATTCATACATTGAGATATTATTATCAAATTTATTATAATTGTAATTATTCATACACTTAAATAATATTAGAAAATTTATTTAAATAATTATTATATGTACACTTATTAATATTATTAATTTTATTTAGTTATTCATTTAATTATTAAGTTAATGTAAACATTAGTTTTATTTATTTTTTACATTGTACATTTAAAAGAACAATTAACAAGTTTCTGTATTTTTTATAATTCTGTATTCTAGTTTAAAGATAGTTTTATGTTAATAAGTTTAGATTAGATTTTAAAAATAATATTTAGAAAAATAGAATAATTTAGATCATTCCGGTTATTATTGATTTTTCCTTTTATTTGATGATCTAAATTAAAATTTAGGAAATCGATATATTAAGGTTTTATCAAAATATAAAATAATATATTTGGTTTTACTTAATATATACGATGATCGATATGAATAGAATATCGATCAAAAAACTTATCTAGTTTTTTCTTCTAATCTTTTTCTAGATAAGATATTTTTTAAGATTAGAAAACTCTTTTATTTAACCTTATTTCCATAAAAAAAATATAAATAAGGCTCTTGATTTCCCTTTAAGAAATCAAGAGTTATTATTATAAAAAATATAGTTATAATAATAGCAATTTTATATTTTAAACTTTAATAAATTAATAAAACATTTTATTCAAAAACATTTTTTAAAACCAAATTTATCCAAATATTCCTTCTTTTACATTTTGTGTTGTTATTATAATTAATTTTATAATAAACTCTCTTTTTAGGTAATATTTTTATTTTTATTTTATTTCTCAACTTAATGAATTAGTCATTAAGTTGAAGTTAATAATCATATTTAGTAATAGAACTTAGTATGATTATTACATTGTGATACAAGATGAAAAGAAAAATAATGATATTTTAAAATTATTATTAAATTATATTAATTATATAAAGTTTGTAAAATATATATTATTATAAAATTAATTATATAAAAATGATGAATTATATTAATTATAAATCATATAAAATAATATTATTATAGTATAAAATTTAATTATTATAATATAAACTTTTATATTAATGTTTATATAAAATATTATAATTATGATTTAATATAGAGATAATAATTATGAAAAAATATATATAAAAATATTATTATAAAAAAAAAGCTTGTTAAAAAAATTATTGATATATGTTATTTTAGTAATAGTTGATTTAATATAAGAAAAATGTTTTAATTAGTTAAGATAGTAGTTTAGTTATTAGTTTTAATAAAATTAGTTGTTTAAGTAATTAATTATAGAATATTATAATTAAATTATAATTATTAATAGTTAATTAATATGATAAAAATAAAATAAAATAAAATAAAATAAAATAAAATAAAATAAAATAAAAATAAAATATTACAAAACAAATATCATAAAATAAAAATTTTAAATAACTAAATAAAATAATTAATATTATTATTAGAATATATAATTTAATACAATTCCCCAGTGTAGCGCCCAAAACTATTGTAAATACGAATATTTAAAAATATATCGTATCATATTTTTGGTGGTGAATCCGGGCGCTGCACTATTAAATTATATGAAAATAATAATAATATTAAAAAAAAAAAAAAAAAAAAAAAAAAAAAAAAAAAAATTTAATTTTTTTTTATTAAAATATATATATATAATAGTAAAAATAAATAAATAATATTAGAGATAAGTTGAACTAAATAAGAAAATAAATTACGTATTAAATATAAGTTTTGTTTCATTTTTTTTTCCTTTTTTTAGTAGTTAGTTAATAATGGTTGACGCTTCCAAAGTAAAACGTGATCTACCATATCTATGTGACTATGGTAAAGACATAGACACATGGATAGAAGATTTTAAGGGTGTCATGGAAATGCATGACATCCAAGATTCATCTAGAATTTTTGTATGGCTAAAAATAGCCGTTGAGGCTGACTTGAGGAACGTTTTGAAATCATTAGTAACCACTCGGAATAATATCACAAGGTATCCAAACTATAAAGAAGTGCAATCAGCTATTGAAAAGTATATGGATATAAAACCAGCTGATAAATGCTCAGTTTTAAAAAATATGAAAATAAAACCAAATAATAAAAATATAAAGAATTTTAACTACCGTTATTTAACCTTGTATCATCGATTAGATAGAGATTATCAGAAGATTATATCAGTCGATGATTATTTAAATTCAATAAAATCAAGAATATATGTTCATTCTCAAATTCTCTTAGCCGAATGTGATACCTTGTCGGATGCTTTTGAAGTGGCTGTAAGAGCCGAGAAAGCCGAAAAAAGGACCATAGGAAATAATGAATTTCTCAACACTTCTATGGTCTTCCAAAATAATTCTAATTGTCAAAATTCTTTATTAGAACATCCATTATATAGAGGATTGACCGAAGGAAATAGGGATTTAGATAATTCTATACAAAATGCGTATTATGTGGGCAATGCTGATCTGTTTTCTACTGGTCGATATCGTCAAGAAAGATTTAATTCAAGGTATAATAATAACAACAATAATAATAATCAATTTAGAAATTTTACTTGCTACCTCTGTGGCGAACCAGGTCACAAAGCAAGAGAATGTAACAAAAGAAATTTAAGAAATAAAAATAAATCTCTTAATTATAGTCAGGATCAGAATCAATTAATGACCTTCGGAAAATTTAATTCTGGATTTTATAATGAAAATAATTATAATAATAATGGAAATAGAATATTTAATAACGGAAATAATGGAAATAATTATAATATTAATAATAATAATAATAATAATAATTATAATACTCTATATGGTAATAATAATTATAACAGTAATTATAATAACAATAATAATAATTATAATAATTTCTATAACAGTAATATTAATAGTAGCAATAATAGTAATTATAATAATTTCAATAACAGTAACAATAATAATAATAATAATAATTTCAATAACAGTAACAATAATAATAATAATAATAATTTTGGTAACTATAATAATAATTCCAATAATAATAATATTAACAATGGTAATTATAATTTTAGGAACAACAACAATAGAGGAAAAAATAATTATAATAACAATAATAATTATAATAATAACAATTATAGCAATAATAATTATATTAATAGCAATTATAACAATAATAATTATAATAACAATAATATGTATAATAACAATAATAATTATAATAGAAATAATAATTATAATAGTAATAGTAATTATGGAAATAATAATTATAATACTAATAATACTAATTATGACAACTATAACAATGATAACTACAACAATGCAAGAAATATGGAGGAAATAAAAAATAAAAGTAATCCTAGGTACTTTGATAATCAAAATCCTCATCAGCAAAATATTAGAAGCGATAGCAATTTAAAATAGATTTTGGGAGATGGCCAACTTCCAGTAAACAAACCACCCTTTTATGTATAAATAACGACAATTATTGTAATGATAACTTCAATAATCATTATAATAATAATAATAATATTAATGAACCTAATAATTATAATGAAAATAATATATATTATAAGAATATTAAAAATAAAAATAATAATTTACTAATTAATAATAATGAAAGGAATGAAAATTATGGAAATAATGAAGAAATGGATATCAAGAATAAAGACAACAACTATAAAAACAATGAGAATATTTATTTAGTCAATAGAAAAGATAATTTTAATACCAATTCCAATGATAATGATAATAATAATTATAATAATTATAATATTTATGATAATTATAATAGTAATAATAATTATTGCAATAAACCAAATTGTAACAATTACAATAATACTAATAATAACAATAACTTTAATAATAACAATAACCATAAAAATAACAAAAATAATAATTACACATATAATAATAATTACATTAATAATCGTTACAATAATGATAATAATAGTAATAGTTATAATAATAATAATAATAATAATAGTAATGATAATTATAATAATAGTTATAATAATAATTATAATTTTGGTAATAATGGTAATAATAATAATAATAATAATAGTATTAATAATAATAATAATAGTATTAATAATAATAATAATAGTATTAATAATAATAATAATAGTATTAATAATCATAATAATAGTTATAATAATAATTATAATTTTGTTAATAATGGTAATAATTATAATAATGATGATTATAGTAATCGAGGTAATATTAATAACGATAATTATAATAATAATAGTCATAGTTATATTAATAATAATAATAGTAATATTAATAATAATAGTGATATTATTAATAATGGTAATATTAATAATAATAATAGTAATTATAACAATAAGAATCTTAATAATAATTATAGTAATAGTGATTATTGTAATGATAATTATAATAATAACGATACTAATAATTACAATCATAATAATAATTATAAAAATTACGATAACTATAATTATAATTATAATAATAGTATTATGAAATGTAATAGTGATAATGTTAATATGAGAAATGATAATAATGATTATTATATCGATGATAATAATAATCATTATAATAATTGTAATAATTATTGTAATAATAATATTAAGGATAATGATAATGAAAAAAAATGATTATTATAATAACAATTATAATAAAAATAATAATAATAATGTTTATTTAAGAGATACCAATGAAGAATTCCAGGATGAAGTTGTTTTTGCTGCTCAGAGAAAAGGCAAACAAAATAAAGAAAAATATAAGGGGCCTTATAAAGAAACACAAAGGCTTCATCTCAAAGATAATCCAGTTCCTATTCACACTCCAGCCATGAAACAAATAAATAATAATAATGATAATTATAATGATAGTAATAATAATGAGGAACTAAATAATAATAAAATAATTGAAGGTGAATATCTTTCTTCTACAAAAAAGGTTAATTTTAGAGAAAATCCAGATATTATTGAAATTAATAATAATGGAAGTATTCGAGATGAAGATAATATGAATTTAGAGGATGATCCAAATAATTTAAATCATAATAATAATAATGATCATAATATTAATATTGATGATTATAATAATAATATTAACAATAATGACAATTCTAATAATATCAATAATAATAATAATAATAATAATAACAATAATAATAATAATAATAATAATAATAATAATAATAACATTAATGATAATATTAATACTAATAATGATAGTAATAATAACACAGAAAAATTGGAACATTTAGATATATCATATATAAACCAGCCAAATATTTCAAACGCAAAAAAAATTAACAAATTAAATAGAATTAAAGAGATAATATCCAATACTACAAACGAAAATGAAAATGGAGGTAATACTAAGACGTCAATATTAGAGAAACATATTAAAATGATCAATTTGGTTGATAATTATGATATAAATGATCTGGTTAAAGATGTTGCCAATATAGAAGTCAAACTTAAACTGGCACACTTATTGGACTTATGTCCTAAATTTCGTACCGGGTTTAACAAAGAACAAAAATTAATTAAAAGTACCAGCAAAGAATTTTTAATAAATGCTTTATCATTATTAAGCGACTATAAAGTTATCAAAGTAAATGGTACTATTGAAGGATCCTCCGCAGAAATATTCTTAGACTCTTGTGCAAGTGTTAATTTAATCACTGCTGCTGCATTCGAAGTATAAGATAAATAAAACGGCCGTTGGAACTATTTCGGAAAGAATATTCCAGGCTTATTCTAATAATTATATTTCTTCGGATGTATACGAATTAGAAATTGAAATAGGCGGCTACACTTTCAAAGACTATTTCAGAAAAATAGAAAAAGATGATATTTTCGACGTGTTAATTGGTATTGACACGCTTAAGAAAAATAGATTTGTGCTAGATTTAGTTGATGATACTTTATTACGTAAAAATGATAATGGTGATTTTATTGAACTTTCTAATTTAATGTATAATGTAAATTTTTCTAATGTTAATGATTTAAATATTAATAAAAATGATTCTGAAAATTATGTTACGCGTTGTGATGGTATTATCAATTATTGTGCGTGTTCAAATTTTTTGTGTAATGATACTTCTAATATAAATATTAGTGATTTTGATAATTTAATATTATCTAATGATGAAGTTCTTAATAATAATGATTTATTTTCTATTGATAATAATGTGTTATTTCTTAATAATGATTCAAAAATTTTCCCGCTATTCTTTTAATAACTTCTGATGATAATTCATCTTTTGTCGATTTAAAATCTCTGCAAAGTGATAAGAAATTTTCGCTTGTACACGACATATTATCTGAAGTACCTTCTTCTATTAGAGATTCAATTAAAATTTTATTTTTATCATACACGGATATTTTAGCTGTTAAAACAGATGATTTAGGTAATTCTAAATTATTTCCTCATAGAATTAATTTAGTTCCTGGTACTCACCCTGTTAAACAGAGAGCATATAGACTCTTTAAATACAAGCAGATGCTCTAAAAAAAGAAATAATTAAACTCATTAACAATAAATTAATTGTTCCTTCAAATTCTCCTTGGTCTTCACCAGTTGTTCTTGTGTTAAAAAAAAATGGTCAAGTAAGAATGTGCGTTGATTATAGGGTAGTAAATAACTGTACGAAGAAAGATGCCTATGCCCTTCCTATTATCGATGATATTCTTTATTATGTAGGAAACACCGCAGTTCTTTCAACAATTGATTTATTTTCAGGATACCATCAAATTCCTATGCATCCTGATGATAGAGATATTACGTGTTTTACTACTATTTATGGAAATTTTAATTTTCAAGTTATGCCTTTTGGGTTGTGTAATGCTCCCGCAACTTTTCAAAGGGAGATGAACCGAATATTCTTCGACTTGATTGGTGTTTGTGTCTTTGTCTATATCGATGATCTTGTTGTGTATTCTCCCTCAATGGATCAGCATATTAAAGATCTTGAAAAGGTTTTCAAAATTCTACATAATAATGGATTAAAAATTAATTTAGAGAAATGTCATTTTTTTAAAGAAGAAGTAGAATTATTAGGACACAAATTATCTACTAAAGGAATTAGTCCTATTGATTCAAAAGTGAATGTTATTATGAATTGGTTACCTCCTAAAAATATTAAGCAACTACGTTCTTTTTTAGGTGCTATTGGCTATTATAGGAAATTCATTTATAATTTTGCTCAAATTGCTAAACCATTATATGAACTTACAAAAAAAAATGTTCCTTTTGTATGGACTGATACTACTAATAAGGCTTTTGTTGAATTAAAAAATAAAATAATTTCTGCACCTATTTTATCACCTCCTGTTTTTGAAAAACCATTTATTATTCGTACGGACGCCTCTAAATATGGTATTGGTGGAGTTCTTATTCAGTTAGATGAGAATAATGATGAAAAGCCTATTTATTTTGAAAGTCGTACCTTAGTAAATGCAGAATTAAACTATAGTATTACGGATTTGGAAGGATTAGCTGCTTACTATTGTGTTATGAAATTTAGACCATTTTTAACAGGTAATAATTTTGAAACTATTTTGTACACTGATCATAAACCCTTAGTTTATATTTTCAATAGTAAAGAACCTACTTCTAGCCGTCATATTAAATGGATTACAGAATTCAGTATTTTAAAAGTTAAAGTTTTATATGAAGAGGGGAGGAGAAATGTAATTGCAGATGCACTTTCAAGATTAAATTCTGGTGAAGATATACAAAATAAGAATGTAGAAGAAAATAAAAATATTATTTTGGAAAACAATTTTAATAAAGATAATAATTCAATTAAAAATATTATTTTAAAAGAGAATATAAGAAATAATAATTCTAATGAAATTAATAAATCAAGAAATAAAATCAGTAGGGAAAATACTAATGACAATTTATTTATAAAAATAGACAATAAAAATACTATTAAAAATAGCAATTTATCTGAAAAAATAAAAATAAATAATATCACAAATAATCATAAATTATATGAGAATGAAAACAATAATAATTATAATAAAAATAATATCTCTGATAAAAAAATAGAAATTAATGGGTTTAATAAAAATAGTAACTTTAATACCAATAATAATTATATTAAAAATAACAATTATAATAAAAACAATAATCATAATGAAAATAGCAATTGTAATAAAAATAGCAATTATGATAAAGGCAATAATCCTAATGAAAATAATTTTGTTGGAAATAATAATAGGAATAAAAATAATAATCTCAATGAAAATAATAATTATAATAAAATTAATTACTTAGATGAAAAATTAAAAAATTGTAACATTACTCAAAATAACTATTCAAATGAAAACAAAGAAAATTATAATACAAAATATAATAATATACATGATGCATATAAAAATAATAATTATTTAACAAAGGAAACAAGTTTTAAAACCGAAATATTAAATAATAATGTAATTCAAAATAATGTATTATTTAGAGATATAAAAAATGAGAGTACAACAAATGAAAATTCAAAAGAAAATGAAAATGAAAAAAATAATATTGTAAATCAAAATAATATAAGCATTAATAATAAATTCAATAAAATTTTGAATATTGATAAAAATATTAACAAAAAATCTCTTAATAAAAATGAACAAGAAGATCATAGAAGTATAACTATAGGAAAAAAGAAATATAATAATATTTTAAAAATTGATAAAATTAATAATAATTTTTCAAATAATAACTTTCAAAAGGATGATAATAATGAAATGTTAAATACTCATTATAATAAAATAAATAATGATATAAATAAAAATTACTCAAGAAATATTTTATCTAACAATAATGTATATCTAGATACAAATTTCGTAATAAATGTTACACCTAATAATAATGATTACAATAATAATAATAATAATAATAATAATAATAATGAAATAAATAATAATGAAAATAATAATGATGATGAAAAATTTTTAAATGATTTTATTGATAATTATATAAAACAAAAATTTGTAGAAATAGATGGGATTATTTATTATAAACAAAATAATAATTTAAGAAGAGTAATTTTTGATGAAAAAGAAAAATGGAAATTAATTAATTTAGCACATAACGTAGGACATGAAGGTTGTTATAAAACCTATCATAGATTAAAAAGATATTACTTTTGGAAAGGAATGAATAAAGATATAAAAATATTTATAAAATGTTGTAAGAAATGTCAAATGTATAAGCCACAGCCTCAAAATAAATACCCTGAAGATATTCCAACACCACCAGGATTGTCTTTCACAAGAGTTGGTTTAGATTTAGTTGGTCCATTATATACAACTGCTAGAGGAAATAGATATATCATAGTATTAGTTGACTACCTTACCAAATGGGTGGAAGCCGAACCATTAGAAAAAACAGAATCTGAAGATGTAATAAGATTTTTAATTAATGTGTTTTCGAGGCATGGAATACCAGAGTTATTAATTACAGATAATGGCCCACAACTTATTTCAGATAAAACTAAAGCTTTTCTCGATTTGCATGATGTATATGTACATAATGTGGCTACGTATCATCCACCTTCTAATGGAGAAGTTGAGAATAGAAATAGAGAAATTGGAAAATATTTGCGGCTTTTAGGAAAAAATAATAAAGATTGGGATGATATTCTACCTAGTGCTTTATGGGCGCTTAGAACAGCGAAGAATGAAGTAACAAAATATAGCAGTTTTGAATTACTTTATGGTAGAAGGGATTTGCAACCTTTCGAACTTACAATTAATGTTGATCAAAAACATGAAGATGAAACTGATGAAGAATATTATTTAAGAAAATTTATTACACATAATAAATGGATTAATGAAGCTATTCGGAATATAGAAACTGCTAATGAACTATGGAAAGATAGAAGAAAACAAATTAAAAGATTAAGAAGTGAATTTAAACCTGGAGATTTAGTATTAATCAGGAATTTTAATAGAAGAAAATTGGACCCTTATTTTATTGGACCATTAAAAATAGTTAAGCAACAATTTAATACTGTTACAGTTTGTGATCCAATTACTAATGAAGTTGCCGAAAGAAATATACATCTTAAAAATGTTATTCCTTATATAAGTAGTTTTGTAGAAATCACTGATTAATATTAATATTTTAAAAATAATAATAGTTTAAAATAAATCACTACCTAAAAAAAAAAAAAAAAAAAAAAAAAAAAAAAAAAAAAAAAAAAATATAATATATATATATAATAATCATATAATTATATTACAAAAAAAAATTTTTTTTTTAAAAAAAAAAAAAAAAAAAAAAATAATGCCTTATAAATTTTAAAATTTATTATTTCATACAAATATTCTTTAGACTTCAAGGGACGAAGTCTGATCTAAAGCGTGGGCGTTCTGATACAAGATGAAAAGAAAAATAATGATATTTTAAAATTATTATTAAATTATATTAATTATATAAAGTTTGTAAAATATATATTATTATAAAATTAATTATATAAAAATGATGAATTATATTAATTATAAATCATATAAAATAATATTATTAGAGTATAAAATTTAATTATTATAATATAAACTTTTATATTAATGTTTATATAAAATATAACAATTATGATTTAATATAGAGATAATAATTATAAAAAAAAATATATAAAAATATTATAAAAAAAAAAATGTTTTTGTTAAAAAATTATTGATATATGTTAATTAGTAATAGTTGATTTAATATAAGAAAAATGTTTTAATTAGTTAAGATAGTAGTTTAGTTATTAGTTTTAATAAAATTAGTTGTTTAAGTAATTAATTGTAGAATATTATAATTAAATTATAATTATTAATAGTTAATTAATATGATAAAAATAAAATAAAATAAAATAAAATAAAATAAAATAAAATATTACAAAACAAATATCCTAAAATAAAAATTTTAAATAATTAAATAAAATAATTAATATTATTATTAGAATATATAATTTAATACAATTCCCCAGTGTAGCGCCCAAAACTATCGTAAATACGAATATTTAAAAATATATCGTATCAATTGTGTTACGGTACAATTAAATAAAGAAAAATTAAGCTATTTAAAGAAAATATTAAAGTAAAAAATATCATTAACAATTATAAATAAATAATAAAAAAATTGAATATTAAAATATTAGTTATAGAATATTATAAAGTTAAATAAAAATAATTAGATGTATTAAAAAATCATGTATTAATTATATTATTTAATATTGTAAAATTTTTATATAATATTTTAATAATTTAGAAAATTTAAGTTTATTATATTTTTATTATTATATTTTTATTATTAAATTTTTATTATTAAATTTTTATTATTAATTTTTTTATTTTCATTTTTAATCCAATCAAATAAATATTTTATTAGTATAAAAAAGAACAAAGTAACACAATACTTTTGTTCTCTCCCTTTTTTTCTTACGACTTTATTATTATATTATTTTTTTAATATTTTCTAAAAGTTAAATAATAAATTAAATAGTTTAAAATAAATTAAAATATATTAAATAGTTTTTTTCTAAATTTAATGTTTTAAAAGTGTTTAATTAATAGTTTTTGTGTTTAGTGTATAATATTAAGATAAGTATAGTATAAAATTAGTTTAGTAATAGATTAATTGTATTAAACATTTTATAGAAATAGTAATAGATTTAGAGAAATTGTTTAATTTAGATTAGAATAGTTTAGATTAAGATATTAGTTTAAGTTATTTTAACTTAGTTTAGATTCTTTTAGATTAGGATAGTTTAGACTAAAATTAGAGTAGTTTATTAATTAATTTAGGTTTAGAATTAGAGAATATTATTTTAAATTTTTCCTTATTATTAGAATATATTATTTTATTAATAAAATCTTCAGATCTTGTACCAATTGTAACAGATACATGGTAACTTCAAGCCTATCCAATGATAGTTCTTTGGTTACGTAACGTATCTCTAAACAGCTAGTAATTTCGGCTAATCAAATAAAATCTTTTGTTAATTTCGTACATTAAATTTTATTATTTTATTATTAATTATATAGTTAAATACTTAATTAAATATATTTTATTTAGTGATTAATAAACTAAGTTAAATTAAATTATTTACCAATCATAATATTATTGACATGTATAAATAATAATTGAACTTGTAACTGTAACGCACTAGCGTTACTATTAACGTAAATTGTTGATATAAATATTAATATTAATAAATAAAATATAATTATTAAATAAAATATATTACTCAGTGTAAGCCCAGTAACTGATTACAAATAGAGTTATAAAGTGCTGCGCTATATTCTAGTGTAATAGGAAATAATAGTTATTAATTAATTAATTTAGTGTTTATTATTAACAACTCGGATAGAGAGGTGTTAAGTTATCTTAGCCTTTAGATTTAATTGTTATTCGTTATTTTAGTTAATAATAAACGTACCTTTTATAATGATTTTTGATACGATACCACCATAAAAATAAGATTTAGGTAAGAAATTTAGGTTAGAAATATTGTATAAATATTATTGGTTATAATAATTAAAATAATTTATATATAGTTATTCAAATAATTATTTTTAAAAGCATGGTTAATTCTTTTATCATAATTAAAATAGATAAATTATATTATTAATGATTCTATTATTATGATAATAAATTAATTCATCATTATTATTAATAAGTTTTATTTTATATTTTAAATATTATTTTGAGAATTATATAGTTTTAGGAATTATATTATAAATATTGATAATTATATTTTATTTAGGAAATATATTTTAAATATTAATAGTTAAATATATTTAATAATGAAATTGAAGTTTTAAATAAAGTTATTAGGAAATTAATAGTTTAAGAAGTATGTTTAATAAAAATATAATATTAAATAATTATTTTAACAATTATATAAAATTAAGAGAATGTAATAATAAATATTTATGTATGTAAAAATAAAATTATAAAAATAAATAAATAATAAAATATTATTATAAAACATTATTATTAATTATTTTCTTATATTTATTAGAATATATTATCGTGTCATAATTCCCTAGAGAAACGACCAAATAAATAAATAACTAGATATGGAATATTTTAAATATTCTGTATCAATTTTATTGTAAGAATCTGTAATTATTTGCTAACAAATAATTATATTTTCTTAGTTTGTTAAAGTTTTGTGATAATTTGGTCTTAACGATTAGGTCAAGATGCCAAATTATAGTAATTAATTAATAATTTAATTTTACTCTTATTTAAAACATATTGTTATTAGTAAATTTTATAATTAAGTTTTTTATTTAAAATATAAATTTTATTTAATCTTAATAATATTTTATTACATTATTATTTTATATAATTATTACTATAATTTAAATTACAATAATCCTACAAAGGATTAATCAAAAGATTTAAACATGTATTTATATAAAATAATTAATTATTAAAATATTAATTATTAATATGAATATGTAATAGTATTAATATAAGTTTGATATTGATAATATAATATAAGATAATAATATAAATATTTAATATAAATAAAATATAAGAATATAATATTTGCTAAATATTATATTTTATAATTAAAATATAATATGTAGAAATTAATTTAATGACAATCACATGTTTACATTATTTAATATATATTAATTTCAATATGTTAATAATATTTAGTAATTAGTTGGCCTAGACTAATTCCTAAATATTTTTATAAAGTTAATTTAATAATAATTATTATATTATTATTTTTTAATATTGAAATTCAAATAACTGAATTATTGAAATTGAATTGAAATTCAGTTATTATCTTAACATAGTTAAGTTATTATAACTATAACTTTATTTAATTACATATAATATATTTATTTAATTTATTTAATTTAATTTTAAATATTCATTAATTTAACAAAATTTATTTAATTAATTTTAAATAATATATTTACAATATGTTAAATTCTCTACTGTAACTAATGTATTCTGTATTGTATTGCATTCTGTATTTTATAATGTATTCTGTATTTTATAATGCATTCTGTATTTTATTAACTATTTAATTTTATATTTTTAATATAAGGATAAATTATATGATCGAAATATCTTTATTATTTTATTCTTTTATTTTCAATCATTAGATTAGATTAGAAAATCGGTTAATTAAGATTTTTTCCAATTACTTTTTAGAAGTAATCGGTTTTACTTAATTAATGCGATGATCGATATGGATAGAATATCGATCGAAAACTTATCTAGGTTTTTCTATCTAATCTTTTCCTAGATAAGAGATTTTTTAAGATTAGAAAACCCTTTCTTATTTAACCTTATTTTCATAAAAAAATTTAAATAAGGCTCTTGAGTTCTCTTTGAGAAATCAAGAGTTATTATTATAAAAAACATAGTTATAATAGTAACAATTTTATATTTTTAACTTTAATAAATTAATAAAATATTTTATTCAAAAAACATATTTTAAAATCAAATTTATACAAACAATTCTTCTCTTACTTCTTTGTTATTATTATAATTAATTTTATAATAAACTCTAAAGGTAAAAAAAATTTATCTTATTTTATTTTCTCAACTTAATGAATTAGTCGTTAAGTTGTAGTCAATAATTCTATTTTGAGTTGGTTCTTAATAGAATTATTACATTTATATGTAATAATTTAATTAAAAAATTATAATTAAATTATTAATCATTAATATTTGTCACGAATACTAGTGGAATTGAAGTTAAAATTCACTATTAGATCAATTGAAATTTAATTTAGTTATTGACAAAAATTATTTTAATTCGATTTTAATTATAAAAATAAATATTAGAAACATTAAAGAATTAGAAACCAAAGGGTTTGGACTTATTTATTAAAGATAATTCAATTTAATTTAACCCTTAAGAATTTAATAAAAATAACATGAAGAAAAACAACGATAATTCAACAAATAATGGAAATATCATATTGTAATTCCCGCTAAAATTATATTCATTAAAAAGTTACGGTCGAGAACTACAACATATGTTAAAATCAACCTTATTGGACAACTAAATAACGAGATATTGGACTTTAAAGATATTTAAATATAAAAATATAATTTAATTATTTAATTAAGACCCTAAATTATTAATTAAGAAATTTATACTAGATAAATCTCTTAACTTGGAAATTATATTATTAATTTTTATTATTAACTAATAATACAGAATTAGTTATTAGTAATAGTTTTATATTATTTTAAATAAGTTTTATAAGTTTTATATATTTTATTATTATATATTTTTATTCAATTATTTTCTAAAAGATTCTAAGGAATTCTTTATCATTCTAAAGATTTCCGAAAAAGAATTTTTAATTAGTTTTAATATTTTATTTTATTTTATTTTATTTTATATTTTATTATTAAATTAGTTTTATTATTAAATTAGTTTTATTATTAAATTGTTTATGAATAATTATATAGTTATTTTATTAAAAGATTCTTATCAATATTATTTTATTATTATATTTTATATAGTTTATATACATGTATAAATATATTAAGATTAAAATGTATTATTTAATTATATTGTTAATTATTAATTCAGTTTAGTATAAAAAGGATTTGAAATTCCATATTTTGAATTCTTTGTAAGATTATTATCCTTTAATTAAATTCTAACTATTAACATAAAGTTAATGAATTAATTATAACAATAAATAATTTTTTATATTAATCTTAGTTAAAATTTTGTTATTAAAATATATATTAAATAAAGTTCTAATAAAACATAAATCTTAAATATTGAAATCTTAATTATAAAACTCTGTGTGTGTTATTTATTATTTAAATTTAATTAAATTGTTATAATTAATAAAAACATCTTGACCTGACCAATTTAACCCAAACTAGGAAAGATATAGCAAGAATCTTACCTAAACACTCAATATTAAATTTAACAATATTAGCTCTAACTGCTAATATTAAAGGTTTAGAAAAGAATCATACTTACCTATGGTTCTTTCTAATTATTGAGTTTATTATAACGAATTATAATAGACGAAACACTGAAATTGATAAAGAAAAGTTTTAATTATAAAATTTGTTTTTAAAATAATTTGTTTTATTAATTATTAGAAACTTTAAATGTTAAAACTATTTATTATTATTATTATTATTATTATTATATTATATTTGTTATAATAATAGCTCTTGATTTCTCAAAGAGAACTCAAGAGCCTTATTTATACTGTTTGTCAAAATAAGGTTAAAATCAAAAAGGGTTCTAATCTTAACAAATCTCTTATCTAGGAAAAGACTAGAAGAAAAACCTAGATAAGTTTTTGATCGATATTCTATCCATATCGATCATCGCGTTAATTATGTAAAACCGATTACTTTTAAGAAATAATTGGAAAAACCTTAATTAACCGATTACTTAATCTAATATAATGATCGAAAATGAAAGAATAAAATAATGAAAATTATTTCGATCATAAAATTTAAAATTTAATCTATTTAGTTCTATTTTATAGAACTTTACATAAAAATATAAAACAATACATTAATAATAAAAATACATCATTAATAAAATACAGAATACATGATAGAATACAGAATACATGATAAAATACAGAATAGTGTTTTAGTTTATGATTTAATAAGTAAGAGAAAACTAAAACTAATAAATTTAATAATTAAGTGACTAATTAAATAAATTTAATACTGTTTTAAATGTATAAAAATTATTTAATTGTAATGAATCCGTCAATAAAAAACAGATTATAACAATAAAAAAAACACTACAATTTAAACAAATGAAATTAAAGTAATTTCTTTTATTAATAAATTCTTTTATTAATTATAAACTTCTTTTATGTTATTAACTGTAAAATAGTTAATAACTAATACATCGATTTAATTAAGAAAAATTACATGTATTTATATTTTTTCTTATTACAATATTAATATATGATGTTATTTAATAATATATGTAAAACTATTTATTTATAAACAAAAGATTTTTTAATTAATAATTTTTATTATTTATTAATTTACTAAAACTAAAATTAATTTTTTAAACTCTTTATTTTATTTATTATTTTAATACTTATAATAATTTTAATTATATATTTAATATTGAAAAACTATTTTTATAAATATTAACTATTTAAGATTATTCCTAAATTAATATTTAACTATTTAAAACTAAACTAAATTAACTAAACTAATTAAAAAATATTTTCAATTTAAAAAAATAATTAAATTTTATTTCAATAAATTATATATTAAAAAAAATAATTCATATACATTAAATAAATTAATTGTACGAAAAATTAAGCTATTTAATGTATTAAAGATTTATTAAATCTTTACATTAATTAAATATAATTTTAATATTAAACTAAATAAAATTTTAATATATAATTAAATAAATTATTAATTATAATTAAGTGTATAAATGAAATATGAATTAAATAAAAGTTATATTAATTATAACTTAACTAAGAGAATATAATTATTTTGTTGAAAATAATTATATTTTCTTACATTAAAATACAGAATGAACAAATAATACTAATTGTGCTAGAATAATATAAATTATTCTAACCTTATAGATTATTCTATTCTATATAATTGGAACTTTCCAATATTCTTCAAATATTACTAAATAGAAATCTTAAGTTAATAAATCACCAATTAACTTATAATTCCTTTTTGAATTATCGATCCGATTCCATTATAATGCATTAAAAATCTTTAGCCAAGAATATTGTCCTTGCCCACTTAATATATTAATATTATATTTCTTTTGTAATATGTTATATTGAAAATAATCAAATCTATTTAATTAGTTATTAAAATTTTCGTTATCAATTTAAATTTATTTTTAATTACTAAATTTAACTAAACCACAATTAAAATATTCTGTATAATCTCTTTATTTTTATTTTATATATATTAATATTAAACTATTATTAAATAATTAATAATTCAATAATATATAACTACTATTTATAACAATAATATTATTAACTAAAATAATAATTCAATTTCAATTTAAATGTTTCATTTATTAAAATAATTAGTAATTAGTTTATTAAAAAAATAGTTAGGCTTTACAAATTTTAATTTGATAAAAAAATATAAATACATTTTTTAGTGAAATAAAAAATAATCAATAACTTACTTTTATTAAATAAATAATTATATTATTATTTTTCTTTTATAAATTTAAATAAATAAATATTGATTTTAAAACAAATTATTTTTTTTTATTGCAATTTAATTATTTGTGTTAATTATTATTATATTCCTAAAACTATATGAACCATACCATTTATGATAAATAACCAAATTATAAATTAAGAAAAATCAATAAAATGGAATAATAACCCTCTTCATTAGTTATTGATAATTATAAAATAATATTTTAATAAAAATAAATTAAAAGATTTAAAATTATTAAATAAATATTATTTTAATTTAAAGAACAATGTATTTTATATTAAATTATTTTTTTATTTTACTTTAACGATTTTAAATTAAATCTCAGGTTAAATTGATATTAATATTAATTAAAAAGAAACATATTAATAATAACAAAATTGTTTATTTTATCTTAAAAGTGTTTACTTAAAATAATTATATAGTTTTATTTTAAATAATTTAAACTTAAAAGAAAAATATAAAAACTTATAAATATTTCTTTAAAAATAAAAAATCAGAATTCAAGAATTAAAAATTTAAAATTTAAGTTTTAATAAATTATTTTCTTTTATTCTCATTTATTTTAAATACTTTTTATTAGGAATATAAATATTCAAAATAATAAAAAGTACAATTTTATATTGATAAATAAAGTTTTATTATAAAAAAAAAAAAAAAACAAATATTCTTTTCTTAGTTTAAACTTTAGTGTTTTAATTAACATTTATGTGTTAATAACTACCTTTTTAATTGACACATTATTATCACTTTTAGAAGTAAATTCTAAATTAAGATAATAATCAACATTTGTCATTTATGAATTTAATAAAATTTTTATATATAATTTTACAAGTACTATTTTTTTTCATTTATCTATAGGATTAGGGTTAAAAGAAAACCAATCATAATCTATATATAATAAAAAAAAAAAAAAAAAAAAAAAAAAAAAAAAAAAAAAAAAAAAAGAAATGAAAAGAAAAGAAATGAAAAGAAATGAATAAATGTAAAAAAAAAAAAAAAAAAAAAGTAGAACTATATTTATTATAATACCTATATAAATATATATAAAATGAAAAGAAATGAATAAAAATAAAAATAAAAAAAAAGGAAAAAGCTCTATAAGAAAAATTTATTTATATATATATATTTAAAAAAAAAGTTAATCTATTTAATAATAAAATTTTTATAATTATTCAATGCTTAAAATGTTTTAAATAATATTTATGTTTTAAAGAATTTTAAATTTAAAATAATTTATCATTTTGATTTAATTATTAAGGTCAAATTCACCAGGCGTTTTTATATTTTTTTTTCTTTTATTTATATAGTTAAATGAATATAAACTATAAGACATGTTTATATATATAAATAAAATAAAAAAATAACAATAAAACAATTTAATAAATTATAAAAATTTTTTTCAAAAAAAAAAATTAAAAATGAAAAAAAAAAAAATAAATTATTTAAATTTTAAAAATAAAATAAATAAATAAATAAATTATCTAAATAATAAAAATATAATATTATTTAAAATTTCTAATAAAAATTGTAATAAAATTTCTCTAAACATTATATAAAAAATTCAATAATAGTAATAATAAATTAAATTATTTAAAATATTATTTTTCTTATAATGCTTTAGTTAACTGTTTTTAAACATAAATGAAGTATATATATATATTTAATATTTATTTGCATTTTTAATACTTTAAAAAAAAAAAAAAAAAAAAAAAAAAAAATAATAATAATAATAATAATAATAATAATAATAATAATAATAATAATAATAATAATAATAATAATAATAATAAACTGTCATAAATTTTCAAAAAAAAAGTAAAAATCTTTTAGCAGCGGTATGTTTCGATCATACGACCTGTGGGTTATGAGCCCACCACGCTTCCACTGCGCTACGCTGCTTTTTCTTTTAATTTTATGATAAGAATGTACTAAATAATGCATTCTTAATTAAATCTACGATTTATTTCTAATACATTATGTGTACATTATTATTTTTGTACTTTAATAAATTTTTAAATCCAAAGATCAAAAATTAAATCAAAAATTATATTAAACTTTATATTTTTATATTAAATCTTATATTAATAGTAATATTTTTATATATTTAAAACTTATATTAGCAATATTAATAATAAATCTTATTTTTTTTATATTAATAATGAAAATTTATATTAATAATATTTTTATATATTGATAATTAAAAATTTATATATTATATTTTAACTTTTTATTATAAAATTTTATATCGAAATGTTTTATTTTATATTGAAAAATATTTTATTTTATTAAAAACCTTTATATTAGAATAGTATTTTTATTTTTATTTGAATATTTTAACAGATTGTAATAAAAATTATAGCCAATTAAATAAATTCTTATTAGTAATATTTTAGATATTTTTAAATAAATAAATAAAAAAAAAAAAAAAAAAAAAAAAAAAAAAAAAAAAAAAAAAAAAAAAAAATGTTTTATTAATATTATAAATGTATTTTATTTATATTGTTATAATTAAATTTTATATAATTAATTATAAAAATCAATTTAAATTTAATAGTTTTTAAAAAAAAAAATAAATAAAATGTAATTTAGTGGCAAGAACAACTTTTATGCCTTGAAAAAAAATATAAATAGTTGTAAATTTTGCTACTAATTTTTAAATATCATCGAATAAAATCAAATAAGATAAAAATAAAATCAAATAAAAAAAAAATAAATAAATAAAATAAATAAATAAATAAAATTTGTGTTTGTTTACTTTATTTTTATTTAATTCTCTAAAACCTTAACATTTATATGGTGGAGATATCGGGGAATTAAATAGAAATAATAGTAAATAACATAGATTTTTTTTTTTAATTTTTTTTTTTATTTTATATTGATAAACAAGTAAGTCGTTAATCCTTTGATTAACCCATGGCGCTTGTTTGATATATATATATAAAAAAAAATTTTTTTTAAATAAGTAAAATTAAGATTCTAAAAAAACAAATTTTGTAAAATTATAACAAGGAGCGGATAGAGCTCATACACAGTGTATTCTCAGATAGCAACAAATTAACTCTATTCATAGTAGGTTATTGAATAGTAGTTAATTTGGAGATTAATTGGAAAGTAGACGAAGGTATTTGGTTACCGACCCGGTAATAATAGTTCAACCTTCAACGTTTCAACACACGAAGGTGCGGGTACTTTCCAAGCACTGGCGAATAAGGAGCTTACGTCACCGAAGGCGTAAGATTGTTTTTTTTATATAATTTTTTTTACTTTTCTTTGTGCTAGTTATAAGGCACTTTATTATATAAAGTATCAGACTTTGGCTAACTTCGCCATTTAAATTTTTTTTATTTTTTTTTATTACTGGTACTTTATTTGTTATATAATTCCTGTAATAGAATCTTAATTTACTTTGAAAATATTGTGTTTTTAGTTAATTTTTATTAGTTAATAAAAATATTATTGAATACTTTTAAAATTTTTTTTATTCCGTACATAGATTATCGGATTAAGTTTATCCTACATAGTAATTGGGCTAGTAGGCTCTGAACTGCTATATTTTATATTGAATATAGTAATCGTGGCACACGCGTGGCATGACATCATTAGGTAAGCTGCACGTCAGACAGTGTGTACTATCAGATTGTACGACAATAAAGATTATTTTTTGTGTTTAATAATTATAATTAATTAATAATTTTATTAGCTATAACAATACAATATTTATCGTTTAAAAAGAAAAATTTTTGAAAGGTGAAAATAATAAATAAAACTTTGCTTCTAAATTTATTACTACAAATATACTAAATTACAAAATTCAAGTGGTCGATAAAGATTTCGAGCTTGAAAAATATTCTATTAAGTTGTCGATAAAGATTTCGAACTTAAAATTATTCTATTAAGTTGTCGATAAAGATTTCGAACTTAAAATTATTTCATTGAATTGTCGATAAAGATTTCGAACTTAAAATTATTCTATTAAGTTGTCGATAAAGATTTCGAACTTAAAATTATTCTTAAAAAAGTAGTCGAAAAGAACCTCGTGCTTTATAATTTCTACTAAGTTGTCGATAAGGATTTCGAGCTTATACTTACTAAAGAAAGCAAATAAAATTATTATTTTCAAAAATTACTAAGATATATTGTTTTAAAATTTGATTCGATATTAAATTACTTGTTAAATTATATTTTTAAAGTTGGACTTTCAAATTTATTCGTATTTAATAACCTCGTTAATTTATAATAAAAAAAAAAATTATTAACTAAAAACGAAATGTCTACTAAAAGTACTTTAAGTTTTAAAGAATTAAAGAAAGAATTACGAGACATAGTGAAGCTTAGCAAGGACAATTTAGATATAAAGTCCTGGGCTACTGAATTAAAACTTTGGATCAAGATACAAGGTATCACAGATCCGGAAACAATATTTAATGCTTGTTTACTTACCAGCTCTGGTGAAGTACAACGCGTTATTGAAGATTTGGGAGAAGATAGTGATGATGAAAGTGATGATTCATCAGATGAAGAAGAAGATGATGAAGAAGAAAATGTTGATGATGATAAATTTCCTTCTCTTGAAAAAATTATTTCAAGTCTTGAAAATTTTTACGGTATTAAAGAAGACCAAAATTTACTTCTTAAAGAACTTCGTGCAATGCGAATTAAAAGAAACGAAAAGATTAAAGACTTTAATGTAAGATATAGAACTTTGTACACTAAACTTGATAAAAAGAGAAGAAAGCGCATTGGTGTACTAGATTATATTGATTCTATTCAAAATAATTATGAAGCCTGGAAGAAATTATCCCTTAAAGATGATATAAGTATGGAGAAAGCTTTCAAAATTGCCGAGAAAGTAGATAGACTTTCTGTAAGGAACAATAATATTAATACCTATAATGTTAATAATTCCCAGCATAATCAAAATAATCAAAACAGTACTACTTCAAGACTTTATCCTAAAAGAAGAAACGAAACTTTCCAAACAAGTCAAACAAATAATAAACTGAAACCTCAAGATATTATAGAAGAATCAACCCAGAAAATGAGAAATTTATCCGTTAAAACTTGCTTCTTCTGTAAGGAAGAAGGTCATTACTCATACTATTGCCCTCAATTAAATAAGATTATGGAAAAAAATAAAAAAAGAAATATATTCCAAAAAGTCTTTAAACTTCTAAATGGGAGCAGAAGCACTCCCAATGACAAAACAATAGCTTCATTAAATAATTTACAAAATAATACTTTTACTAAGAATACTCCAATTGATAATAATTCCTTTAACGAAGAATCTGAAGAATCTGATTTTAGTGAGGATGATATCATTATAAATGCTGTAAAAAGAAAAATGAATGATAATAACAGCGAAAAAGAAGAAAATAATTCCAAGAAAGTACATAAAAGTTTAAAAGATAATCCACGTCCTTTTGCAACTCCTGCTTTAAGAAAGAAGAAAGAAAATGAGCTGCATAATAAACCAAATAAAGTTTATAAAAATCAAATACTTCCTTCAATTTTAACTCAACCAAATATTAACAAAGAAAAACAAAAAGAAAAGGAATTAAGAAATATGACAAGAGTAAGAGAAAGTAAAGAAGAAAACAACAATTATTCATCAAAAGGAAAGGAAAAAGTTGAATCTGAAGATATACTTGTAATCGATAATGAAATAGAAGATCTAGAAATGAATAAAGATAATCAACAAAATAAAACTAATACTTTGGAAAAATTAATTTCAACAAAAACTAAGGAAACTAATAATGGAAATACTCAATTAGTAAAAAGGAATATCAAAATGATGAATAATAAAGAACCTTACAATATTATGGATGATTTAAATAATCTTAAATCCAGTATTACGATAGGTCAACTCTTGAATGCATGTCCTAAAATTCGTTCACAATTAACTCAAGGTTTAAAGTTAGAAAAGTCTAAAATAATTGGAACTGTAGACAATGTAATAGCACGAACTTTATTAGTAAATAACTATGACCATAGCTACATAAGTAAAAGTAATGAAGTAGCCGAAGAAGACTTAGCAATGGTTGATGCAAGTGTTGACGGAGTACTAGGAAAACTTTTAATTGATTCTTGTAGTAACCTAAGCATCGTTACTAAGCAGTATTTTGATAAATTACCTGGTGAATATGAAACAGTTGGAAAAAGTCGTGGAAGAATCCAACTAGCAACACAAGATGAAGAATACTCGGAAGGAATTATTGTTCGATTACCAGTAAAAATTAATAATTATGAATTTAATGCGGACTTTAGAATTATTGAGAAAGAAGACTCATTTTATGATATGTTAATAAACTTTAAAACTCAAATCGATCATTGTTTATTTATTCATCCAACCTTAAACAGTCTATGTAAACTTTTGTCAGAAAGTGAATACGAAGAAATAGCTAAAATAAATAATCAATATTATGATGAAGAAAGTATAATCTGCACTATTAGAAAAGTTGAAGAAACGAATAATGAAAAGGAAATTATAAAGGAATTAACTCCAATGGAATTTATTGAGAGTGATGAATTTTTAAGTACCTTAAATAAAGATTATAAAGAACAAATTATTAAAATTCTCAAAGAAATGATTGACATAGTTGCCACTTCAACAGAAGAACTAACTCCTTCTAAACTTTCACCACATAAGATCCGTTTAAAAGCAAATTCAAAGCCAGTAAAATTAAGAAGTTATAGGTTAACTAAATTAAAATCAGATATCTTAAAAGAAGAACTTACAAAACTTATTAAGAAAGGATTGATAGAACCATCCTGTTCAGAATGGTCATCTCCAGTAGTACTTATTCTAAAACACAATGGAAAGTGGCGCTTGTGCATTGACTACCGAAAAGTCAATGATATGACAGAAAAAGATTCTTATTCAGTTCCATATATAGATGAAATTTTTGATAGTCTGGGAGGAGCTAAAATATTTACAACTCTTGATTTATTTTCTGGTTTTCACCAAATCTTAATGGATGAAGAAAGCGTTGAAGTAACCACTTTCACTACTAAGTTTGGAAATTATCAATTTAAGGTTATGCCTTTTGGACTTACTGGAGCTCCCTCAACCTTCCAAAGAGAAATGAATAAAATTTTATTCCCTTTTATTGGTGAATTTGTTTATGTATTTATTGATGATGTTTTGATCTATTCAAAAAGTATCGAAGAACATTTAATTCATATTAAACAAGTATTAGAAGTATTTAAAGAAAACAAGTTAAAAATTAATATTGAAAAGTGCCATTTTCTTCAAACTGAAGTTGATGTATTAGGTCACAAACTTACTACTAAAGGATTAAGTCCCATGGAAAGTAAAATAACAGCTATTAAGAAGTGGGAAGCCCCTTCATCAATTCATGAATTAAGATCATTTCTAGGAGCAATAGGGTATTATCGTGACTTTATCCCTAAATATGCTCAAATTACCTCACCTTTATGTAAATTATTGAAAAAGAATACTAAATATGAATGGAATAAAGAACAACAAGAAAGCTTTGAACTCCTAAAAGAAAAATTAATCAATGCACCTATTCTAAAATTTCCGTCATTTGACAAACCTTTTATCATTAGAACTGATGCTTCGTATAATGGAATTGGTGGAGTTCTTTTACAAAAAGAAGAAGAAACCGGTAAGGAGCATCCAATACACTTTATAAGTAGAAGTTTGAAGAAAGCTGAAAAGAATTATGGTATCACAGATTTGGAAGGAACAGCTTTATTCTACTGTATGACTAAATTTAAATCTTATATTGAAGGAAATCCATTACCTACAACTATTTACACAGATCATAAACCATTAGTTGGTTTATTTAAAAATAAAGAACCTTTGAATGCAAGGCAAACAAGATGGTGTCTAACCGCTAGTATGCTTGGAATTAATATAAAATATGAATCAGGTAAAAAGAATGTGTTAGCTGATGCTCTTTCAAGAATGAAAAGTAAGGAAGAGAGAAAGATATTATTAACAAAAATTACTAATGGAAATAATGAAGAATTATTATCTAAAGTTATAAAGGAATTTATTAATGAAAAGTTTACTGTTATTGATGGTGAAGATTACTTTATCGACAATGGAAATTATAGAAAATTAATAACGGACGAAAATGAAAGGTTTAAATTAATTTTAGAAGCTCATAATATTGGCCACGAAGGATATTACAAAACATATCAAAGACTTAAGAAAAACTTTTATTGGAATCATATGATTAAAGATATCAAAAGAATTGTTAGTAATTGTGAAAAATGCCAGTTAAATCGTCCTCAACCATATCCAGAACCAACCGAAAACCATCCAACTAAAGTGGAGGGTCCCTTTGTGCATTTAGGATTAGATATTATAGGACCGTTACCAAAAACAAGAAATAATAATCAATATATTATAGTAACTGTTGATTACTTTACCAAATGGGTTGAAGCCGAACCCACTGAAAACATAACTTCCTCTGATATAATTAAATTTTTAATAAACGTTTTTGCAAGACATGGTGTGCCTCAAGTTATTACTACAGATAATGGAGTCCAATTCACTTCTGATATGACTAAAATCTTTCTTGATCTTTATGATGTTTATGTAAAATTCATAGCTACCTATCACCCTGAATCCAATGGTCTCACTGAAAACCGAAATAAAGAAATTGGAAAATTACTTCGTTTATTAGGAAGGAAAAATCAAGATTGGGATGAAGTTTTACCTTCTGCTTTATGGGCACTTCGAACTACCAAAAACACAGCTACCGGACATTCTAGTTTTGAATTAGTATATGGAAGAGAAGACCAACAGCCTTATGATATAGCCATAAGAACAATTGAAAATGCAGGTAAATCGTATGATGAAATTTTAATGGAAAAATTTGTTCGTCATTATCAATGGACTAGAGAAGCATGCGAAAATGTGAAGAATGCTAACAAGTATTGGGCAACAAGACGAGAAGAACAAATAAGTATGAAAAAAGGAAAAGAATTAAAAGCTGGTGATCTTGTTCTTGTTAGAAACTTTAGCCGCACTAAGCTAGAACCATATTACAATGGACCATTTAAAATTTTAAAAATTCAATTCAACACGGCAACCTTAATCGATCAGAAGACTGGAAAGCAACTCGATAGGAATGTTCACTTTAAAAATTTAGTAAAGTTTAACTCCGCTTACAGAGAAGCTTGAGTCTTCGTCGGGGCATCTTGATAAGAATGTACTAAATAATGCATTCTTAATTAAATCTACGATTTATTTCTAATACATTATGTGTACATTATTATTTTTGTACTTTAATAAATTTTTAAATCCAAAGATCAAAAATTAAATCAAAAATTATATTAAACTTTATATTTTTATATTAAATCTTATATTAATAGTAATATTTTTATATATTTAAAACTTATATTAGCAATATTAATAATAAATCTTATTTTTTTTATATTAATAATGAAAATTTATATTAATAATATTTTTATATATTGATAATTAAAAATTTATATATTATATTTTAACTTTTTATTATAAAATTTTATATCGAAATGTTTTATTTTATATTGAAAAATATTTTATTTTATTAAAAACCTTTATATTAGAATAGTATTTTTATTTTTATTTGAATATTTTAACAGATTGTAATAAAAATTATAGCCAATTAAATAAATTCTTATTAGTAATATTTTAGATATTTTTAAATAAATAAATAAAAAAAAAAAAAAAAAAAAAAAAAAAAAAAAAAAAAAAAAAAAAAAAAAAAATGTTTTATTAATATTATAAATGTATTTTATTTATATTGTTATAATTAAATTTTATATAATTAATTATAAAAATCAATTTAAATTTAATAGTTTTTAAAAAAAAAAATAAATAAAATGTAATTTAGTGGCAAGAACAACTTTTATGCCTTGAAAAAAAATATAAATAGTTGTAAATTTTGCTACTAATTTTTAAATATCATCGAATAAAATCAAATAAGATAAAAATAAAATCAAATAAAAAAAAAATAAATAAATAAAATAAATAAATAAATAAAATTTGTGTTTGTTTACTTTATTTTTATTTAATTCTCTAAAACCTTAACATTTAATAATTTAATAAAATTTTTATATATAATTTTACAAGTAACTATTTTTTTTCATGTTAAGATAATAACTGAATTTCAATTCAATTTCAATTTCAATAATTCAGTTATTTGAATTTCAATATTAATAATTAATAATATAATAATTATTATTAAATTAACTTTATTAAAATATTTAGGAATTAGTCTAGGCCAACTAATTAACTAAATATTATTAACATATTGAATTTAATATATATTAAATAATGTAAACACGTGATTGTCATATTAAATTAATTTCTACATATTATATTTTAATTATAAAATATAATATTTAGCAAATATTATATTCTTATATTTTATTTATATTAAATATTTATATTATTATCTTAGTTTATATTATCAATATCAAACTTATATTAATACTATTACATATTCATATTAATAATTAATATTTTAATAATTAATTATTTTATATAAATACATGTTTAAATCTTTTGATTAATCCTTTGTAGGATTATTGTAATTTAAATTATAGTAATAATTATATAAAATAATAATGTAATAAAATATTATTAAGATTAAATAAAATTTATATTTTAAATAAAAACTTAATTATAAAATTTACTAATAACAATATGTTTTAAATAAGAGTAAAATTAAATTATTAATTAATTACTATAATTTGGCATCTTGACCTAATCGTTAAGACCAAATTATCTAAAAACTTTGACATTTCATTTATCTATAGTGTTAAGAGTTTGGTAGAATTTATAGTTTAAATTTAAATAAAATAATATGTTTAATTAAAAAATATTCACTAAGTCGATATGTCTATATAGTAATATACTATATTGATATATAATAATAATTATAAATATTTAAATGTTTAATTTAATAAAAATTTATTTATAATAAACTTTGATAATTAGAATTATCAAATTAATTTGATTTTAAATTTATTTATTTTATTTAATAATAAAATATCTATAATATATTACTATTAAGGTAATTTTACAATAACCTTACATAGAACATAAAAGATAGATTTTTACATCTTTCTTTTATACTTTGTAAGTTACATAATAATAATATTTAATTATAAAGATATTAATAATATAGTAATATAAATATTAATAAAATATAAAGATAAATTTAATTATATAATTAATTTGAATAATTGAAATCAATATAGATATGTTGTAAACATATATAAAACATAATATAAATTGATATAAAACAAATATGTGTAGTAACATATTTGTATATTTAATAATAATTATTAAATATTAAATTTATATCTTTTTGATAATAATTATTTTATTTTATTTTATTTCAATATGTATTATTATAATTATAATAATTATAATACTTTATTTCATATAAAATTTATATAGTTCTATATATTAGAATATATAATTAATATATTACCTATTTCTTAAAAATTAAATTATTTATATTAGAAATAGAGAACTCTCTTGTAAATTTTTAGGAATTAGAATTATTATTTTAATTGTACGAATATTATAATTTTATTAATAAAATTACTAAACTACCATTATTTAAAACCCACTGCTTATAAATTATTGCACATAAAAGTCCCGCATATCAAAAATTGGTGGGGATATCGGGGATGTGCTGTGTAAAAAGTAATTTATAAGTAGTGGTGTTTAGTAATTTTGTTAATTAATTATAAATCCGTATATATTTACATAAATTCTCTTCAGTTAGGATTAATTAAAATACACTGTTTAGGATATAAATTTTTAATTTTTTTTATTGGTTACTTATAATTATTTTATCTTTGGTGGAGAGAAAGTTATACACTATATGTTATTTCATTCATTTTAGTATAGTTTAATTAAATTGTTTTAAAATAAATAAATATTGGAAAATCTAATAAATATATATATATATAAATAATTTATTAATATAGTGTTAGTGTTAAAAGTAAGGTAGTTTAAGTAAAATAATAATAATTAGAGAGTGAAATAGTAAAAATATTGTTATTTTAATTAGCGTTTAAATGAATAATTTAAATAAAAACTATAATAGGAATATTATTTTAATTAAAACAAGAGTAGGAAGATATAAATAGTGTAGTAAAATTACAATAGATATAAGTATAATAAGATAAAAATATTATTTATTTTAATAGTAGTATATTTTATAATATTAAATAGTAGTACATTTTAAAAATAGATATAGAAATAAAATGGATATTAATCAAGATAACCTAACAGAAAAATTACAATTGTTAAAATTGTTAATTCAAAAAGGTAGATTTGAAACTGGAGTTAGCGATGACGTGGATGAATTAGATGAATTTGTAGATGGTGAATCAATGGGAATAATAGCTCTTGTTGATAATAAGGAAGCTAGGTGTATTTTAAAAGGATACGGTGAAAATAATTTGGTAAATCGTGGTTTTCTGGAAAAATATATTCTTAATCATTGTATTGATGACTCAAGTATTACTAGAATAACTAAACTTATAATTTTAAATTTAACTATTGGTGGTGTTCAAAAAAATGTAATATTCAGAGTAGTTGAGAAAGAAAATCCTTTTTATGATATTAGTTTGAATTTTAAAACACAAAGAGAATTAGGAATTATTATTGACCCAAGCGACAATTTAATTCTTTTGAAACAAGGAACTTCTGAATTTAGAGTGGTAGCTGAACTTGAAAAATTATCTGTTTTAAATAAAAGAATCAATAAAAATGAAGAAAATAATAATAATAATAATAATAATAACATTTATAATAATAATAATAATAATAGTAATAAAATTAATAATACTAAAAATGACGCGGTTGATGACATAATAAACGCGAAACTAAATAAATTAAACGCGTTAAAATTAGATAATTTCAGAGAAAATAATAAATTAGTAAATAATAGTAATAGCAAATGCAAAACAAACAATAATATTATTATTTCTAGAGAAGAAAATAAAAATAATATTAAAGGTAGTGCAAATATTAAGAAAAATCAAAATAATAATATTGAGATTAATAGTATTGTAATAATAAATAATAAGGAAAATATTAATTCAAATAGTAAAAATAAAAATATTATTAATAATTCTGAAAATATAAAAAATAAAATAAATAGTCATACAATTGTAAAAGAAGAAATAAATATCAATGAATCTGTTAAAGTTGATAGCATTATCAATATAATTAATAAATCTATAACTTCTGGTTTGGTTACGGAAATAAATATTATTGATAGTAACAATTCAAAAGTAGATAATATTCAAATTATTTCAAATGCTAATAAAAATGAACAATTTATAAAAAAAAATTATTCAGTTAATAATATTACTAATATAAAAGAAAGAAAAATTAATAATAATAATTCTCCGGTTGATTTTAGTAATATTATAAATGTAGATAGTGATAAGAAAATACAAATTAATAAAATTAAAAAAATAATTAAAGTTCCATATATTTATATTCAAAATAATGATAAAAATAAAATAAATATTTATAAAATTATGATGCCCAAACCTGAAATCGCGTTAAAGGAGATTATTAATTATAGTAACAATCGCGTAGATACCAAACGGACAAATAGGAATTATAAATATAAAAGAAAATAAAATTTTAAAATTATTATTTATATTAATTAAACCTTATATTTTCTTTTATAAAAAAATTATATAGTTTAATTTTTAGCAAGGGCATTTCTGATATAAAACAAATATGTGTAGTAACATATTTGTATATTTAATAATAATTATTAAATATTAAATTTATATCTTTTTGATAATAATTATTTTATTTTATTTTATTTCAATATGTATTATTATAATTATAATAATTATAATACTTTATTTCATATAAAATTTATATAGTTCTATATATTAGAATATATAATTAATATATTACCTATTTCTTATAAATAGATTAGATTATTTATATTAGAAATAGAGAACTCTCTTGTAAATTTTTAGGAATTAGAATTATTATTTTAATTGTACGAATATTATAATTTTATTAATAAAATTACTAAACTACCATTATTTAAAACCAACTGCTTATAAATTATTGCACATAAAAGTCCCGCATATCAAAATAAAATACACGTGACGTCAAATGTATCATTGAAATTAATTATTAATATAAACCTTATTTATTAATTCAGAATTATTAGGCCTAAGATAACTCTTTAAATATTAAACAAGAATTTATATTAATTATTAATTATTTAAATATATATATTATTTATAATTAAATAAATAATATTTTTAATTATTGAAATGTAAATAACTGAAATTGAGATTCCAATTCAGTTATAATTTCAACATCATATTGAAGTTTTGAGATAATTTGGTCTTAACGATTAGGTCAAGATGCCAAATTATAGTAATTAATTAATAATTTAAATTTACTATTATTTAAAACATATTGTTATTAGCAAATTTTATAATTAAGTTTTTTATTTAAAATATAATTTTTATTTAATCTTAATAATATTTTATTACATTATTATTTTATATAATTATATATAATTATTACTATAATTTAAATCACAATAATCCTACAAAGGATTATTCAAAAGATTTAAACATGTATTTATATAAAATAATTAATTATTAAAATATTAATTATTAATATGAATATGCAATAGTATTAATATAAGTTTGATATTGATAATATAAAATAAGATAATAATATAAATATTTAATATAAATAAAATAAAAGAATCTAATATAACTAAATATTATATTTTAGTTATAAAATATAATATGTAAAAATTTTGATAATAAATTAATATAGAAATTAATTTAATATGACAATCACGTGTTTACATTATTTATATGCGGGACTTTTATGTGCAATAATTTATAAGCAGTTGGTTTTAAATAATGTAGTTTAGTAAATTTTATTAATAAAATTATAATATTCGTACAATTAAAATAATAATTCTAATTCCTAAAAATTTACAAGAGAGTTCTCTATTTCTAATATAAATAATCTAATCTATTTATAAGAAATAGGTATTATATTAATTATATATTCTAATATATAGAAATATATAAATTTTATATGAAATAAAGTATTATAATCATTATAATTATAATAATACATATTGAAATAAAATAAAATAAAATAATTATTATCAAAAAGATATAAATTTAATATTTAATAATTATTATTAAAT
>JACVTC010000065.1:690000-702500 GCA_016946835.1 Neocallimastix lanati (nom. inval.)
TCGTGATAATGAAAGAGCTAGCAATAGTAATACTAATTATAGTAATAATCATAGTAATGATAATAGTAATGATAATATTAATAATAATTCATTAGTGAATGATGAAGTTATTATAAATAATGTAAATAATGATAAAAGAAAGAATAAAAATTTAATGAAAGAAAATAATGATAATAATAAAAGTATTGTGAAGGAGAATAATAAAGTAATTGATTTAACAAAGGTGTTAATTAGTAAAGATAAAGATACTCAAAAAGAAAATAAAAGTTCTAGAGTATCTAGGAAAATTAAGATGCAATCGGGGGAAGAAGAATATGATATTCTTAAAGATTTAAATTCTGCCCATTGCAATATTACTTTTGGACAGTTATTGGATGCTGCTCCAAAATTAAGATATAAGGTGTCACAGGGTATTAAATTGGATAGGGACCAATCTAATATCTCTGGGGTGTTGGATAATGTGTCAGCCACGACTGTGGTCGTTAATAACATAGACCACACTTATAAAAGTAAAGGTAACGAACCATGTGAAGAGGATATTGCCATGGTTGATGTTACAGTTGAAGGTGTTTCGGGGAAGGCTTTAATTGATTCATGTAGTAATTTAAGTATAATTACTCAACAATTTTTAGATAAGCTTCCGTCCGAATATGAACCTATTGATATTAGTCGTGGCAGAATTAGGTTGGCAACTAAGAATGATGATTACTCGGAAGGTTATATCATTCGGGTGCCAGTAAAGATTAATAATCTTGTATTAATGGTTAATTGTAGAATAGTAGAAAAGGAGGATCCTTTTTACGATATTCTAATTAACTTATAAACCCAAATTGATTATAATTTGTTTATCCACCCCATTTTATATAGTTTGTGTCAAATTACTCCTGAGGGAGTAATTGACGTTATTGCACCTATTAATAATGATTATGAAGATGAAGAAAAGTTGTTGTGTATGATTAAGGCTTTGGATGAGGATTCCAAAAAGAATGATTTAAAGAAAATTGAAGGATTATCCCCAAAGCAATATATTCATCATGAAATTTTCCTAAATACTTTAAATGAAAAATATAAAGATGAAATAATTAAAATTCTGGAGGAGAACTTAGAAATAGTTGCTACTTCTTCAGAAGAATTAACACCTTCTGATCTTCCTCCACATAAGATTAATTTAATTCCTGGTGCGAAACCAGTTAAGCAAAGGTGCTATAGATTAGTTAAATTTAAGTCGGATATACTTAAGGAGGAATTAATTAAATTAATTAATAAGAAATTAATTGAACCTTCTTGTTCCGAATGGTCATCGCCAACAGTGTTAGTACCAAAGAAGAACGGTAAATGGCGATTATGTATTGATTATCGTAAGGTTAATGATTTAACAGTTAAAGATTCTTATTCATTACCTTACATTGATGAGATATTTGATAGTTTAGATGGGGCACAGATTTTTACAACAATGGATCTTTATTCTGGTTATCATCAAATTTTGATGGATGAGGAAAGTGTAGAAATTACCACCTTCACCACAAAATTTGGTAACTACCAATTCAAGGTTATGCCTTTTGGTTTAACCGGAGCCCCAGCTACATTTCAAAGGGAAATGAATAGGATTCTTTTCCCATTTATAGGAAAGTTTGTTTTTAACTTTATAGATGATATTTTAATATACTCTAAGAGTATAGAAGAACATATAAGCCACATTAGGCAAGTGTTGGAAGTATTTCGCCAACACAAATTAAAAATTAACATTGAAAAATGTGCCTTTATGCAGACTGAAGTAGAAGTCTTAGGTCATAAGGCATCAGTGAAAGGTTTAAGTCCCCAGGATAGCAAAATTAAGGCTATCAAGGAGTGGGTAGCACCTGTTGATGTTCATGAATTACGATCTTTTCTTGGAGCAGTAGGATATTATAGAAACTTTATTGATAAATATGCCCAAATCTCTGCTCCTTTATGTAAATTATTAAGAAAGAATGTTAAATATAAATGGAATAATGAACATCAACAAAGTTTTGATCTGTTAAAAGAAAAGTTAATAAATGCTCCAATTTTAAAATATCCAAGTTTTAATCAAAGGTTTATAATTAGAACGGATGCTTCCTATGAAGGTATTGGAGGAGTATTACTCCAAGAAGATTTAGAAACCAAAAAGGAACATCCAGTTCATTATATAAGTAGAAGTTTAAGTAAAGCCGAGAAAAATTATGGCATTACTGACTTGGAAGGAGCTGCATTAATTTATTGTATTACTAAGTTGAAATCTTATATATTAGGAAATCCTAATAAAACAGTAGTAATAACAGATCATAAACCTTTAATCAGTTTCTTTAAAAATAAGGAACCTAATAATGCTAGGCAAGCAAGGTGGTGCTTAACTGTTAGTACCCTTGGTGTTGAAATTCAATATCAAATGGGTAAGAAAAATGTGTTAGCCGATGCATTATCTAGGATGAAGAAAAGAGATGATTCTGTGGTATTGGCAACTAAGTTAACTTCAAAGGAAGAAGAAGAGTTGCTTTCTAAAACTATTAAAGACTTTATAAATGAAAAATTTGTTACGATAGATGGTGAAGATTACTTTGTTGATGGTAATGACTATCGTAAATTAATTACTGATCAAACGGAAAGAGTAAAACTTATTTTAGAAGCCCATAAGATAGGTCATGAGGGATATTATAAGACTTATCAAAGGCTTCGTAAAAGTTTTTATTGGAATAATATGGTGATGGATATTAAAAGAGTGGTGCAAAGTTGTGACAAGTGTCAGTTGAATAGGTCACAACCATATCCAGAACCTACAGAAAATATTCCAACTAAAGTAGAAGGTCCTTTTATACATTTGGGTTTAGATATTATTGGACCTTTGATTAAAACGAAGAATAATAATCAATATATTATGGTTGTGGTGGATTACTTTACCAAATGGGTTGAAGCAGAACCCACGGAAAATATAACATCACAGGATGTGATTAAGTTCTTAATTAATGTATTTGCTCGTCATGGTGTTCCACAGGTAATAACAACTGACAATGGTGTTCAGTTCACCTCGGACATGACGAAAATATTTTTAGATCTCTATGATGTATATGTGAAGTTTATTTCCACATATCATCCAGAAAGTAATGGACTTAAGGAAAACCGTAATAAAGAGATCGGAAAGTTATTGAGGTTGTTGGGTTCTAAGAATAAGGATTGGGATGAAGTTTTACCATCCGCCTTATGGGCTCTTAGAACTACCAAAAATAAGGTAACAAAACATTCAAGTTTTGAGTTGGTTTATGGTAGGGAAGATCAGCAGCCTTTTGATATTGCTGCTAGACCTACCAAGGATATTAATAAGTCATCGGATGAAGTGTTGTTAGAAAAATTTATAAATCATTACCGATGGACTTTAGAAGCAGCCGAAAATGTTAAAAATGCAAATAAGTATTGGGCTGCTAGAAGAGAGGAAAAGAATAGTTTGAATGAAGGAAAAAGAATTAGGGAAGGTGATTTAGTTCTAGTTAGAAATTTTTCAAGAACTAAACTAGAACCTTATTTTGTTGGTCCTCTTAAAGTTATAAAAAAACAATTTAATACGGTTACCTTGGCTGATCCAAATTCTGGAATTCAAATGAATAGGAATGTTCATTTGAAGAATATAGTCAAGTATAACTCAGCTTCGATGTAGCTTGAGTTTTAGAGGGGGCATCATGATAAAGAATGAATTAATAACCTTTATTTTATTATTAATAATTCTTTACTAAATTGTACTTTCCTATATTCTTCATAACCTAAACCTCATTGTAAATTTAATTTATTTTGATATAAATTAATTTTAACTTGTAAATAATGTAAATAAATTTTAATTAATTACTTTATTGTTATATTATTAAATATATGTATATATTAAAATACAATTGTAAATATTAAAATTATACTTTTAAGATACTAAATTATTAAAACTATTAATTAAATATTATTATAAAAATTATTATAAAATTATTAAAATTATTAATTAAATATTATTCTAAAAATTATTATAAATTATTAATATTATAAAATTATTAAAATTATTAAATATTATTATAAAAATTTATATATTATAACTATTAAATATTATTATAAAATTATTAAGATTATTAATTAAATTTATTATTAAAAAATTATTATTAAAAATTTTTACTTATTATAAAAATTACTATTTAAATATTATCAAATTTATTAATTAAATATTATAAAAATTTTATTTTATTTTGAAAATAATTACAAGTATTATTTAAAATAATTAAAGATTATTAAATTTATTATATTAATCTTTAAAAACAATTTATTTAACTTAAAAATATCAAAGAAAATAGTAAAAACTATTTTCTATATATTTATTTTATAATTATTTTTAATTAAATTATATTTGAATATTATATTATTATATTTATAAAAATTAAAACAAAAATGAATTATTGATATAAAATTAATTCAATAATTCTATAAAATTACTTAAATTATAAACAATTAATTATACTTTAAATTTATAAAAAAATATAAATATTGTAACAATTTCTTAAAAAAAATTAAATATGTGTACTTTAAATAAAAAACTTTTATATTAATAAAAAAAAATAAATAATTTTTAATCAAGAATTATTTTTTTTTTAAAATCAAAGCAGGGTAATACCCGTCCCCCCCTGCTTGATTTTAAATATCTAAGTGTCAACCCCGAGTCTACCATTTAGGAATTTAATAAAATTTTTATATATAATTTTACAAGTACTATTTTTTTTTGTTAAAAAGTAAACAGGTTGAATTTAACGAGGAATCAGGTTGATATATCTATATAATATAACTATATAGATATAAGTAAATTACTAAAATAAAAGAGTTATAAAGTTAAATTTGTTAATTTAACACTTAATTAAAACTAATAATTGGTTTGATATGATAAAAATTTTTATTTATTAATAAAAATATATAGTTATATTATAATAGGTTAACTATAACCTTACAAAGGACAAAAAGATAAATTTGAATTTTCTTTTTATACTTTGTAGGTTTGAGAATATTGATAATAATAATATAAAGTTGATAATAATAATATTTAGTATAAGAATATGTTTAATATAAATAAATTATATTTTTTAATCTAATATATTAGCTAATATATATAATATAATATTAAATTTAAATATTTAATATAGTAATTAATAATTAATAATTAATTAAATCAATATAACATAAATTAATACATAAACATTAATTTATGAATCAAGGATGACATGACCAAATGATTCATGTTAATAAATATTTTATTTATTAATAATATTTAAGTTTAATATGATATCATTAGAATCAGTAGGCCTAAGCTGGTCCTAAGATGATCAAATAACTTATAATATTATAAAATAAATAAAATTTAAAGAATAATTAATGAATTATAAATTTTTATTAATTATTTTGTTTTTAATAATTTTAATTGAAATTAATTGAAATTGAAATTTAATTCAGTTGTAATTTCATAAATTTTCAAAAAAAATTGAAAATCAAATAGCAGCGGTATGTTTCGATCATACGACCTGTGGGTTATGAGCCCACCACGCTTCCACTGCGCTACGCTGCTCTTTCTTGTGGTTTTAGGAATTTAATAAAATTTTTATATATAATTTTACAAGTACTATTTTTTTTCTGTTAAGATAATAACTGAATTTCAATTCAATTTCAATTTCAATAATTCAGTTATTTAAATTTCAATATTAATGAATAATAATATATAATAATTATTATTAAATTAACTTTATTAAAATATTTAGGAATTAGTCTAGGCCAACTAATTGACTAAATATTATTTACATATTGAAATTAATATATATTAATTAATGTAAACACGTGATTGTCATATTAAATTAATTTCTACATATTATATTTTAATTATAAAATATAATATTTAGCTAATATTATATTCTTATATTTTATTTATATTAAATATTTATATTATTATCTTATTTTATATTAACAATATTTTATTTATATTAAATATTTATATTATTATCTTATTTTATATTATCAATATCAAACTTATATTAATACTACTACATATTCATATAAATAATTAATATTTTAGTAATTAATTATTTTATATAAATACATGTTTAAATCTTTTGATTAATCCTTTGTAGGATTATTTTATTTAAATTATAGAAATAATTATATAAAATAATAATGTAATAAAATATTATTAAAATTAAATAAAATTTATATTTTAAATAAAAAACTTAATTATAAAATTTACTAATAAAAATATGTTTTAAATAAGAGTAAATTCAAATTATTAATTAATTACTATAATTTGGCATCTTGACCTAATCGTTAAGACCAAATTATCTTAAAACTTTAACATTTTCATTTATCTATAGGATTAGGGTTAAAAGAAAACCAAATCATAATCTATATATAATAAAAAAAAAAAAAAAAAACATTTTCATTTATCTATAGGATTAGGGTTAAAAGAAAACCAAATCATAATCTATATATAATAATAATAAAAAAAAAAAAAAAAAAAAAGTGAAAAAAAAACTATATATAGAAATTTAATTATATATAAAAGATGGTTAATTTAATTATAGATCATATTTATTTATATAAAAATAGAATAATTATAAAAATTTTTTTATTTTTTTTAATAATTCATAACTCAAATTTATTGATTTGGTGAATTATAAAACGTGGTAAAATTATTATGAATAAGAATGGGTTTTACTTTTTTTTTTTTTTTTCATAATAAATACATCCATGATATTGTAACATTATTATTTAAATAATTAATATTAAATTATTATTAAAATATAAAATATAAAATAAAATATTATAAAAAAATAAATAAATAACATTATTATTTAAAAAAAATAAATAACATTATTATTTAAACAATTACTATTAAATTATTAAAATATAAAATATAAAATAAAATATTATAAAAAAATAAATAAATAACATTATTATTTAAAAAAAATAAATAACATTATTATTTAAACAATTACTATTAAATTATTAAAATATAAAATATAAAATAAAATATTATAAAAAAATAAATAAATAACATTATTATTTAAATAATTACTATTAAATTATTATTAAAATATAAAATATAAAATAAATAAATAAATAAATTAATAAATTAATAAATAAATTAAAGCTAATTTTTATGGATTTTGGTAGATTTCAATTTTTTTTTTTTTTTTATAGTTTAATTTCATGAAATAAGAAAAACGTGGTAAATTTAATTTTAAAATTTGATTTAATGGATTTATTATTTTATTCAATTATTTTGGTTAATTTATCAAAAAAAAAAAAAAAAAAAAAAAAAAAAAAAAAAAAGCGAACATTCAATATATATCAAAATAATTTTTTTTTAAAAAAGTTTTTATTAAACTTAAACTAATCTATTTTTTTTTTTATTTAATAAAATGATAATAATTTAATTTATTCAACCAAAAAAAAAAAAAAAAAAAGATTCTAAAATTTATTTAAAGATTTTTTTTTTTTTATAAGGTAGATGTTATATGGAATAATTATGATGACAGACCGAATATTTATATTAATGTATATATCAAAAAAAAAAAAAAAAAAAAAAAAAAAAGAATATATTTATATACATATAATATTCTGTATTTTATGCTTCTAATCTTTAAAACAATCCATAAATTTTATTTATCCTATTATTTATATTAATTTTCAATTTTTTTTTTTTTTGGGGGTAAATAATCTAATCTATATTTTCTTTAATATATTATTCAAAAAAAAAAAAAAAAAAAAAAAATTGAAAATTTTAATTTTTTTAATTTTTAGTGTAACATTCAATAAGTATTATTATTGTTATTGTTATTATTCATAATAATATTGTTATATTTATTATTATCATATATTATTATTATTACTGTCATTCATTATTTATTATTTATTATTTAATTATTCAATTATTTAATTATTTATTAATAAATACTCTTTTTATTTAATATTTAATTAGTATTATTAACATTTTTTAAATAAAAAAAAAAAAAAAAGAAAAAGAAAAAAGAAAAAAGAAAATACTAGATCATTATTAATAAATAAATAAATATAAAATTTATAATAATAAATATATTAATTATATATAATTGAAGTGATATATTGATAAACAGACAGACTTAATTAAAAGAAGTTGCTTTTTTTTTTTTTTTTTTACTTATATTATATATATATATTCTTTTTTAGGAATTTCCTTATAATAGTTTCATTCATTCATTCTAATTTACATATATTTATTAATAATAGCTTCAGTTGTTTTTTATTAAAATTGATTTATTTTAATAATTTAAAGACATAAAAATATAATTATAACTCTTGAATTTTAATTATTTGTTTTTATTTTTTTTGTTATTTGACAAAACAAATAAAAAAAAAAGGAAATAAAAAAAAAAAAAAAAAAAAAAAAAAAAGAAAAATGAAATAAATTTAAATTTATCATAATAATTTCGTAATACCGTGATAATTTAATAATACCTTGGTAATATGACATAAATATTTCCTATAAATAATAATTGATTTCAGCATAATTTTTTTTTTTTTTTGTTGGGTGTTTATTATAACTGTTTGTGATAATACAAAAAAAAAAAAATAAAAAAAAAAAAAAAAAATTAAAATTTCAGGAATAATAAATAATTGAATAATAAATAATAAATAAAAAGAGTATTTATTAATAAATAATTAAATAATAAATAATTGAATAATTAAATAATTAAATAATAAATAATAAATAAAAAGAGTATTTATTAATAAATAATTGAATAAATAAATAATTGAATAATTAAATAATTAAATAATAATTAATAAATAATAAATAATGGAATAATAAATAATAAATAATAAATAATTGAATAATTAAATAATTAAATAATAAATAATAAATAATTGAATAATTAAATAATGGAATAATAAATGATATTAAATTATATAAAAATTTAATTAAATCTTTTTTTTTTTTTATTTATATTAAAATGAATGTTCTAAATTCATGGAAACTCCTATCTTGTTTTTTTTTTTTTTTTTTTTTTTTTTTTTTTCATTTATTTATTTATTTATTTATTTATTATTATTATTATTATTATTATTACTATTATCTGTTAATATTATTATTATTATTATCATCATCTGTTATTATCATTATTATCTATTATTATTATTAATTATTATCATTATTATTATTATCTGTTATTATCATTATTATCTGTTATTATCATTATTATCTGTTATTATTATTATTATCTGTTATTATTAATGTTTTATTTTTTATTTATTTTATCCAGAATTTATTTTTAAATATTATGAAATATTAAAAAGAAAAAAGATTATATTAAAATGTTGATAATGTAAATAGTTAAAATATTTGACGGCTGTTCTAGCTATTATAAAACATAATAACAATTATTATCATAGTTTTATTTTATATTAAATAAGTAGAAAAAAAAAAAGCATTCCTCATATAATAAAAATAATAAAATAATAACAATTAATAATAAATAAATAATAAATTCTTTAATATTATCTAATAATTAAAAAATTAGAACTAATTTTAATTTACAATCATTATTGTTAATATAATTTTATATATCTTTTTCCATTTAGAAAAAAAATAAAAGATTTAATAGTTCATAAAAAATTCATAAAAAATGATATATAATATGAAATATATAAAAAGTTAATTCTGATCTTTTATTTATTTATTTTTTTTAATTATTAATTATTATTAATAATAATTAGAATAAAAACAATTGCAGAAACTTTGGTAGAATATTGAAACTTTGGTAGAATATTAAAAAAAATTACATAAAAAACATTTATAAACAAAAATAGTAAAAATAATTGTAGTATTTAAATGTATAAATATATATTTTATTTTATTTTTTTTGTGTTCTTTTGATGTTAAATCTCTTACTATTCATACTTTCAAACAGTAACAACAACAACAACAAAAATTTAAAATAATTAATATTATTTTTTATTTATTTTATTTTATTTTATTTTATTTTATTTTTTTTTTTGATTTATTTTTTGATGAATTTGATAGCTGTTTTAGCATAGTTTTAGCATCAAAACCTTATATCGTTTATTAATTAGTATAAAGATCCAGAATGAATGTTGATATTATTATTTAAAATCATTTATTTAAAAAAATGTTGATTAACATTAAAAAGAAAATTACTTAAAATGGAAATAAATTAAAAAATTAAAAAAAAAAAAAATAAAAAAGAAATATTAAAAAATTAATTATTTTAATAATATTTAATCATAATAATAATATATATATTTTTTTAATTTATTATTATTATTTTTAATTTATTATTATTTTTTTTTTTTATTAAAGAAATAATTTTAATTTTTATTATTTTTATTATAAAATAAAATATAAAAAAAAAGAAAAACTTTATATCTTATATTTTTATATTTATTTATTTTTATATTTTTTTTTTTATATTTTTATATTTTTTTTATATTTATTTAATTTAAAATTTAATTTAAAATTTAAATTTTTTTAATTAAATAAATTCTTTTTTTTATATTAATTTGTCCAAACAAAGAAAAAAAAAGCATTAATAAATATGAAATATTAAAATTATTATTAATATAAATCATTATCTATTAAATATTAATATTTATTAATTATTAAAATTAATATTTATTAAAGTTATTAATTATTAAAGTTATTAATTATTAAACTAAACTATAAAAGAAATGTAAAAAAAATCAAAAAATTTTAAAACATTTTTTTAATTTTTATAGAAAATAAAGTTTAAAAATTTGCAAAATTTAAAATTAAAAAAATGAAAAATGAAAATTAAAATTTTGTTATAAATTAAAAATTTAATTTATCTTTAATTAAAAACTTGAATAAATTAAAATTTTAAATAATATTAAAATGAGATGAAAGAAATAATAAATATATAATATTTATATTATAATATATAAAATTATATTAATTAATTATTTTTTTTCTAATTTTAGATATTAAATTTATTATTATTTAAGATTTTATAAAAAAATTTACTTTTTTTTTTTTTTTTTATAATTTTTGATTAGTTGATTTTAATAATCAATATTAAATAATAATTAAAATAATAATAAATAATAATAAATAATAATTAAAATATTAATTAAAATAATAATAAATAATAATAAAAATAATAATAATTAAAATAATAATTAAAATAATAAATAAATAATTATTAAATAATAAATAAAAATAATTAAAATAATAATTAAAATAATAATAAATAATAATAAAAATAATAATAAAAATAATAATAATTAAAATAATAATTAAAATATTAAATAAATAATTATTAAATAATAAATAAAAATAATTAAAATAATAAATAATAATTATTAATTAGTATGTAAATCATTTTGTTTCTACAATAATTTATATATTCTTAATATTATAAAATATTAAAGATATTAATTAGAAAATTAAAATAATAAGTAAATAATAAATAATAAAAAAATATTTATAATTAAAATAATTAAAAAAATTAAAATAATAATAGTAAAATTATGTTTTGTCATCATTTTTATTTTCCAAAGATTAGCAATAGATAATATGTTAATATTTCATATGATGAATAATATTTAATATTATTTATTTATTAGAATAACAAAAAATATCACTTTATATTATATTATAACTTTTAATAATAATTATATATATATTTTATACATTAATTGAATCTTTTTGATAAAATTAATAACTATTTCTACTAGATTGTTAATAATAATTATATAAATATTTTTTATGTATTAATTGAATCTTTTGATAAAATTAATAACTATTTCTACTAGATTGTTCTTTATTTTATTATTATTTCAATTATAATTATTATTTCAATTCTGTTTAATGTTTTTGTGTATTTATTTAATTATTTATTATTATTTTTATTATTATTTTAGTTAAATAATGAAGTTTCTATAGAATATATTTAATTTTTAATAAAGATTTTTATATATTTATATTTATATTTTACATATATTTATATTAAAAGAATAAAGTTATTAAATTTTATTTTAATTAAAATAAAAATGTTAACTTATTATGAATAAAAAAAAAATATATATACAAAGGTAGATTAAAATAATTAAATCTACCCACTGTACTATCTAAACTATTTTCCAATTCGCTACTAGACAATGCATGTACAAAATCATAATTAAATAATTAAATAATTGAATAATAAATAATAAATAATAAATAATAAATAATAAATAATAAATCATAAATAATAAATAATTGAATAATAAATAATAAATAATTGAATAATTGAATAATAAATAATAAATAATAATAAAGAGTATTTATTAATAAATAATAAATAATAAATAATAAAAAGAATATTTATTAATAAATATTAAATAATTGATAGTAATAAAAGAATATTTATTAATAATTATTAATAATTGATAATAATAAAAGAGTATTTATTAATAAATATTAAATAATT
>JACVTC010000065.1:707500-817500 GCA_016946835.1 Neocallimastix lanati (nom. inval.)
AACTTCAAAAAAAAAGAACAGTTTGACAGTTTGATACTTAAAATGGTTCTTCCTAAAAAAGAAAAAAAATGAGCTTTTCTTTCCTATATATATTTAATGAATGATACTTAGGTTTTCTATATTATATACAAATCAATTAATCAGTATATATATACGTAAGTTATTGCTATGATTTATTATATTATTTTTATTTAAAAAAAAAAAAATAATAATAATAATAATAATAATAATAATAATAATAATAATAATAATAATAAAATGAATAATAATAATAATAAAATGAATAATAATAATAATAATAATAATAATAATAATAATAATAATAATAATAATAATAATAATAATAATAATAATAATAATAATAATAATAAATCAATATACATATCTTGGAATACCTTTTCAATTGAAATCATTGGAATTTAGAGCCTATTACCGCTAAGATGAACAATAAAATAAAAATTAATACGGTTAACTCTTTCTTTAGTTTTTTTTTTTTATTACCTATAGAAATGTACTTTTCTACTTTGTATTTTCAATGATATATATAAATTTAATTATAAAAAAAATTTTTTTTTTTTTCCAAAAATTTAATAATCAATTTAGTAATAAATAAGGTTTATTACTATTAATTTTTTTTTTTTTTTTTTTTTTTTTTTTTTCAAACTTTTTAAAATTTCAACTATTAAAATTTCAATTATAATTGCATTTAAAAAGTTCTCAACAAGCCTCGTTGTTTACTCATCTTGTTTAAAATACTTCATACAGTTAACCTTTTATCAATATACTAAGTAAACATACAAAAAATATAGTAGATATCAATAATAATTTTTTTTTTTTTCAAAATAAATAAATTTTCAATAGTACCATTTTAATATAAATAAAAAAACATTTCAATATAAAAAAATTTTCAAAAATTGAATTTTTGAAATTATTCAGTTATGACTAGTCCAAAAAAAAATCAAATTTGATTATCTAAAAATTATATCATTTTACTAGTCCTGCAGCCTCTACCATATTTTTGGTAGAGGCTGCTTGAAACTATGGATTAAAAGTAACTGGAACGTAGGTTTGATGATATTGTTATTGAATCCTTATTTAAAAGACGACAGTTTTCCCTCCTCAGACATACATTTTAAAACAAATTTTTAATTTAAAAGTATTTAGACAATGATTACAAAAACCCTTGGCAGATGAACTTTCAATTTTTTTAAAAATTCGATAATTGTTTAAATTTAGAAATTTTCGAAAATTTCTTTTAAGTGCTATCTATCCTAATATATTATTCATCAATTTAAAAATTTTTCAATTAAAATTTATTTTATAAAAATTTTTTAAAATAATTAATGAAATCATAATACATTTCAACCATTTTTTTTTTCTCAACCGTTCGTTATTCAAAAAAAAAAATTTTTTTTTAATTAAACTATATCTTTTAATTTTTTAATTTTTTTTTTAATATTTTTATATTATTTTTTAAATTCTTTTTTAAATCAACAGCAATTCGATTTTTAAGGGGAGGAGAGGGAGAATGTTCAACGGTCTTCCAAAAAAATCAAATACCAGAAAGGGTAAATTTTCTAAAATTAATCCGTAGAGATTTCATGGAATTCTGTAAGAAGGAGTCCCTGACTCTAAATACACACTTTTTTTTTTTTTTTTTTTTTTTTTTTTTTTTTTTTTTTTTTTTAAAGCAGCAGCGGGGTCTCACTATTTGTTTATTGGAAGGGTATTAAAAAAAAAAATTTTTTTTTTCTTATCAACTGGGGGAGGAGGGGACGGAATTATTGGCTTTATGTCTATAAAAAAAAAAAAACTTATGCCTTCAGGTATGACTTTATTCCAAAAATGAAAAAAAAAAAGAAAAAAAACGATATTGGATGCTCTTCACTGATCCAGTCAACAAGAAATCCTCACTACTATAAAGTCTTACTCATCCTATGTCCGGTATGGCCCACTCAACAGTTTCATTAATTATTCATGATCCATGAAATCCTTTTCAAATTTGATATAATGAGTGAGAACAACCTGTCCAAATGGGAACCAATCGGGGTTCCTTTCGAATTCTGCTTACATCATCATCATATCTGTATCTTTTGATACTGGAAAGCAGTTTTATTTATGCTCGCTGCTGTTAGGAAATTGCTTTCGATTTAGAAAAGCACTTTTGAAATGTTTATTGAAATCATGGAGGAGGTTATCGTTGCAGTCATTCACAGAGCTCAAAAAAAAAAAAAAATAAAGGAAGAATGAAATTCTTAAAAGATATTTCCTATAGCTATATTACAGAGCGTCATACAATATACATTTTCAGTTGAATCGTTAAATGATGCTATTTTAGTGAAGAGTATATTTCATGAGAAGATGAAAGGAAGGAACTTCTTCATGCCTATATTTTAGATAAGAATTTCAGAAAAACAAAAAAAAAACAAAAAAAAAAACATCTACTTTAATGGATGGGAAGATTTATTTATCTGAAAAAAAAAAAAAAAAAAAAAGATAAATTAATCTCTTAGGGTGATGACCATAAAATCAAATATATTGAAAATCCTTTTGATGAAGGTCTTCTCCACAAAACAGGATATACTGGTTATTTTTCGAGTAAGGTGGAGGGGGGAGAGAGAACTTACTATCCCAGATAATGATTGTAGATATTGTATTCTTCCTGATCATTATTTTCTCAGTCATCTATGAAAATATTAATTGTGTTCTTCCTGATCATTATTTTCTCAGTCATCTATGAAAATATTAATTGTATCGAAAAAGAAATAAAGGAATTTGATGGAGTAAGAAAAGGTTACTCTCGACTTAAAGTATATCTTAAATGTATAAAAAAATTATCGCTTGTGTTAATGGTATCGATGAATCTCATAAAAAGCTACCCTAATAAAATTTTTAAAAATCTGAAGTAAAAAGTCAGTTAATATCTGATAATACAATTACAATATTTCATAATTAATTATATAATATCAACTTCAATATAACTTAACTATAATAAACTAAAAAAAAAAAACTGAATTATTTGTAATAATATATTACATCAAATCAAAAAAAAATAATTGAGAAAATAAAGTATTTAATTTAAAAATTTAAAACAAACAAACAAACAAACAAACAAAAAAAGATAATAATATTATATTAAATTCAAATTATTATCTAATATTAAATTCAAAATGAATAAATTTAAAAAAAATTCGATAACATTTATTACTAATTTTATAAAATAACAAGCAAAAAAATTAAAATTAAATATATTATTAATACCTCTATCATATTACATAAATCTATTTAAAAAAAAATCAAAAAGAAAAATAAAGAATCAAATAAAATAAATAAATATAGAAGAATAAAAAGGAAAATCTAAAATTAAAATTTCATAAATATTAAATTCAAATTAAAAAAAAAAAAAAGTATAAATAATATTTATCGTATTACAGAGATCTAACATTAACTGTGAGGTTTTCTGAAGGAAAGATCAAATGATAATAATTTTATTCTAAATATAAAGCAATGGATACCTTGAATATCACTTTTTATTAAATGAAATTTATTATGTAATTTATATTAGTTGATAATTTTTTTCTTTTTTTTTTTTTTTAAAAGATATAATATAATTATATTTTGTTATAATTATATATATATTTTTTTAAATATATTAAATAAGACAAAATGAAATATTTTATATAGATTAAATTTAAAAACAAAAGAATAATATAGCAATCTCATTAATTAAAATAGAAAGAAATAATACAGTTACTATTGTCATAAATTAAACGTTTAATGTAAATGAGAAAGTTAATATTAATAATAAATTAGTAAATTATTAATTAAATATTTAATAACAATTAAATCGTTGATTTAAATATTTATATCTTTATATATATAGATATATACATATATCTATAAAAGTATTACTTCATAATAATAAATTTAATATTTTTTTTCTGAAAGGTCAAATATGTTTAATCATAAATTTATTACCTATATATTTTCTCAGGACTATATAATTTAAATATTTATAACCTATAATTGAAACAGTAAATTCCCTAAAATTATATTATCTGATATATGATAATGAATACTAATTAATATTATAATGAATACTAATTAATATTATAAATAATATATAATAAATATATCTTGTATATGTATATAGTTTTTAATATTATATATAGTATAATAATTTTCTATATATAATTTTATTAGTAATATTACTGTATACTTTAAAAAAAAATAATAAATATTAGATAAAATAAAAATTAAAACAAAGAATTAATAAAAATTTGAATTTATTCCTATGGATAAATTTTATTTTAATTAAAAAATGGTAAAAAAAAGTTATTTTATTAAAATTAATAATTATATTCATATTAAAAAAAATTATTATTATTATTATATATAACATTTGAAATATCTGTTACTACTTGTTACTACTAACATTCTCACAACTACGAAAACTGTAATTCCCGTTATAATTAAAACTACCTCTAAGAAATTACAAAAAATTAACTTTTAAATCAATTGCATATATTTATATTATAATATACCCAGATTTTTTTTATTTATCTATAATTATTTTTTATTTATTTATATTTATTTATTTATTTATATTTATTTATTTATTTATATTTATTTATTTACATTTTTTTATTTTTATTTCATTTTATTGATTATATATAATTCTTTATATTAAAATATTACTTATATTTTTTTTTCAATTAAAAATTAAAAATTATTTTGTTTTTAATTGCTAAATTTTTATTATTTTAATTCATTAATCTAATTTTTTCTTTGGGAAGCTAACCATGACCACATATTACCATCCTTGTTACAATTAGCATTGGTAACATAATTGTCAGTGGTAGTCACTTTACCATCTTTAATAGTAATATTTTCAAAGTCTGCAACTACCTTAGCGTTATCAAATTGATTCTTAACTTGGTCATTGAAGGCATAAACCCATGAGTAGTGACCCATGTATTGAACTTCTGGATCATCTGTACCAATAACATGATCGGTTAAGGTATAATGAACATTCTTAGCTCCTGCATTCATTAATCTGTAGTACGTTGAAATAGAAGTGGCTAATGGATCAACTGTAGTATCATCTTCAGAATGTAAGAACCAAATATTGTAATCCTTAACATCGTCAATCATATCTTCAGAAATGTTTCTGTCCATGTACGCCTCACAAATGGGATAGAAAGCAGTGAAGAAGTCACCATGTTCAAACATCAGGTTCATCGTCATGTATCCTCCGTTGGAGCAACCTCCAACGTAAATTCTATCGGTATCAATATCAGAATTAGTGGCAACATAATCCTTTATCGCTTCAAATAAAACTGCATCATAGATTGAGGTTTGTCTCTTACCAAAAATGTCATTGTTGTAAGTACTATTACCTCTGTCCATCCACATGGTTGGCGTTTGAACTGCAAGAACGTAGGCTCCCTTAAGATCATCAGAAATGAAATACTTTTGAATACCTTCCTTAGCAAGAGCGGTCACTTCATTACCTAATAAGGTGATATCTATATCTCTACCACCTTCACCAGCTCCGTGTAACCAAATAACTAATGGATTCTTACCACCATCCTTTTCCACCCCCTTTGGAGTAAAGGAAGCACGTTGTAAAGTAATGTTGTGTGCTGTAAATGAATCCTTTTTCCAGTCTTTAGTTTCCGGAACAACATAGTTTTCTGCCAGATTGTATTTGAAAGTTTTCCATACCTTCTTGTCACTACCATATTCCGATTTGCCAACTTTGAAAGTCTTTCCTTCATTTAAATCTAAATCTAATTCATAGTTTGTGCTCCATGAATTTCTACCTGTATCCATATCGTATGTAAATGGACTAGCTTCACCGCCCATAGAGACACCAAGGAATGGTATGACCGAAGCATTAACCGTTAATTCCAGACCTACATATTTAGAAGCCCCTTTTTGTTTCTTACCATTAGCATCAGTATTGTAAACATCAATAATTTCACGTTCAACATGATCTGTTTTAACAGCAAAAGTATCAATATCAAATCCGCTAACCTTGTCTTGAAATTCAACAATAATCTTTGGAACAGCTGGACCCCATTCATAACCCTGAACGATCATCTGAGCACCAATAGCAGATTTTGATCCCTTTGGAATACATTTTCTTATAGCTTTACCTTCAACAGAAACTGAAAATAAAGCAGTAGCATAGAATAAAGCCTTTAAAATTAATTTTGCATTCATTTTATTAATTTTTATTAATTTATTTTTTATTAATTTATTTTTTATCTTTTTTTTTTTTTTTTTTTTTTTTTTAGGTTATTTATAAATTTTTATTTTATATTTTATACTTTATACTTTATATTTTATATTTTATTAAAAAATTAGAGAGAAAATAATTTGTTTTTATATGTTTGTTTTTTAATTTTTATTTTATTATTATTATTATTATTATTATTATTATTTTTTTTTTCAAATATTTATCATTATTTATATAATTATAAAAATTTGTGGAAAATAAAAATGATAATAAAATATTAAAAAAATAATAATAATAAATGATAATAAAATAATAAAATATTAAAAAAAATAATAATAAATGATAATAAAATAATAAAATATTAAAAAATAATAATAATAATAATAATAATAAAACAAAAGTTACTATTTTATGATATTTTTGATATTTAATATAAAAATATTTCATAAAATAAATTAAAATAATAAATATTAATTTTAAAATTTATTATTAAATAAGATTTAAATATAATATTATTATGTTTAATTTTTAAATTATTTATTTTCTATTATTTTTTTTTTTTTATTATTTTTTATTATTATTATTTTTTTTATAAATTAAATATACTAAATTATATAAATAATAAAGTTCATAACTTTTTATTTTCCCTTTAATTAATTATTAAATTAAAATAAAAATTAACATTATAAAAAAAAATAATAATAGTATTGAGGATGTTGTCACCTATCAAAATATTTAAAACATGGTAAATTTTTAATAACAGTGACATTAAAAAGATATATAGTATTATTTATTCATATTTAGCATTAAATAAAAAAAGTTTATTTTTTTTTATATAAAAATAGGTTAATATTGAAAAAAGTGAATAAATAAAAATAATAAATAAATAAATAGAATATATTGAATCATTATATATATATATATATATTTTTTTTTTAACAAAATAAAAATTTTTATAATCATCTATCTTCATTAATTAAAATATAAAAATTTATTTATTTTCAAAAAATATGTATATTAATAAAAATAAGTTTGAGTTTAAATACAAAATATCTACTGTATATGTTATTAATGATGAATGAATTACTAAGTATTAATTAAATAAAAATATATATTTTTTTCTTTACATTCAATATAACTATATTAAATTTTAGTTTTATTATATTATTATTTTTTCATTATATTTAAAAAAAAAAAAAAAAAAAAAAAAAAAAAAAAACTATTAAATTATAAGATATATAAATTATTATATTTTAAAAAAAAAATGAAATTTTAATTTTTGATTTTAATTAACATGTTTAAAATTAATTATAATTTAATGTTAGTATTCGTTAATTTAAAATTTTTAATATCTTTTTTTTTTAAAAAGGGGTACAAGGAGAATTTTTTAATAGTACATTTAATGAATAAGGATAATATTTGATTAATAACTTTATTTTATTTTATTTTTTTTTTTTTTTTTACTTTTTTTTTTTTATTTGTTTTTTTTATTTTTAATATTCATTAAATTCCTTAAGTTTAATTAAATGGAGATAATTTTTATTTTACATGATAAAATATTTAAATATAAATAATATAATTAAGGTTTATAAATCAAAAATAACCATTTTTATGGCATATATTTTAACTTTATTATTAAAAAAAAAAAATTAATTTAGTCCGAAGATTATAGTTTTATGTAGTACAAACATGGAACATGTTTATCATATGTTTATCATATGTTTATCATTTTATAATAATTATAATATTTAATTTTATTATTATTATTATTATTATTAATTATTACTTATTAATATTATTATTAATTATTATATTTAATTATTAGTATTATTAATTATTATTATTAATTATTATTTTTGGTATTATTAATTATTATTATTATTATTAATTATTATTATTAGTATTATCATTACTTTTATATGTATTTTTAATATTAACAAAAACCTAATAATTTTTTTTTTTTTTTTTTTTTTTTTTTTTTTTTTTTTGATGTTAATTAGTTATCCAATTTTATTAACTCCCTAAAATTATTATGTATTAAGTATTTTATTATAATTAAGTCATTTTTTTAAAAAAATTTTATTTTTTTTTTATATTAGTATTTATAATATGAAAATTTTATTTTATTATTTATTTATTTTTATTTATTTATTATTTATTTATTCATTTATTTGTTTCTATTTATCCTTTTTTTATTTATTAGAATTTATTAATAATTTTAAATATCAATGGTAATAAAAAATTTTTTTATAACCTATATAAATATTGCATATTTATTCACTATTTTTTTTTTTATTATTTATTATATATTCTTTTAAATAATATATTTTTAAATATTAAAAAAAAAAAATTTTTTTCGTTTATAATTTTAATCTTTCACTTTATTAGTACTGAATTAATTCATTAATAATTAATAATATTTTAATTTTTTTTTATATAATAAGAAAAGAAAAATTTACTAAAATTTATCTTTTATTTCTTTTTTTAATCTACCTTTTTTTTTTATTTCTTTTAAGAAGATAACTATGTCCATAGTTTACCATCTTTGATAAAATTAGCATTGATGATCTAATTATCAATAGTAGTGGTAACTCTTCACCATTTTTAATTGTAAAAAAAAAAAAAGAAATATTACAAAAAAAAAATGAAATATTAATATCAATTTGAGATGGATTCTGAATATTAGAGTTATGATGTCATATGAAGAAATATCAAACGAGTTGTTGTAAATTATAGTATCATTTGAAGTCTTATTAGAAGTATAATTATTAAAAGTATTAAATTTATATCATTTTGATAATACTTATTTTATTTTATTTTATTTCAATATGTATTATTATAATTATAATAATTATAATACTTTAATTTATATAAAATTTATATTAGAATATATAATTAATATATTACCTATTTCTTATAAATAGATTAAATTATTTATATTAGAAATAGAGGACTCTCTTGTAAATTTTAAGAATTAAAATTATTAATTGTACAAATATTATAATTTTATTAATAAATTTTATTAAACAACCATTATTTAAAAAACCCCCTGCTTATAAATTATTGCACATAAAAGTTCTGCATATTATTATTATGATCATGTATTTTATCATTATTCAAATGTTTAGACGAAAATTTATGTATAATTTTATCACCTGAAATTAAGAAAGTATTATTTGAAATATTATTAATATTATTACTATTTCTATTTGATGAACTCGGTTCTGATGATTTTATTTTGACCAATTACTTTTTAGAAAATTTTGTTCAATTTTTGAAAAATTTTTATTATTAAAACTTTTTTCACTTTCATCAAAATTAAAATTTTCGTCATTTTCAATGACTTTTTCTTTGCCTTTATTTTTAACAGGAGTAATATTTACAACACCAGGATCCATTGGGAGTTTTTTATTGTGAAAATTTGTATCATTTTCATTTTTTTGAATTATCAGTGAAATTTATATTACTGGCAGGAATATTAAATAAGGTAATTTTCTGAGAATTATAATTATTAATATTAATATTTCCATTTAAAAATGTATTATCCTTTAAAACATTAGTTTTTTTATTATTGTTAATTTCGTTATTATTTTTAAATAAAAATTCTATTTCATTCAAATTGTCAATTACACTAGAATTAATTTCTTCGTTTGAATTATTTTCATTTAAATCATCTTTTCTGACATTATTATTTTCCTCTGATAAGTTAATGTCTTCTTCATTAATGTTGTCATTTTCAATAAAATTATTATTTTATCAATTTAATTTACATTTACATTTTCATTTAAATTGCTATTGTTCAAATTATTATTATTTTCATTGTTGTTTTCATTATTGTTTTCATTTAAATAATTATTCTCGTTATTGTAGGTAGCAATTTTCATATAATTATCTTCATTTATGTTATTATCTATGTTTAAATCAAATTATTATTTATGTTTAAAATATTGTTTTCATTTAAATTAATATTTTCATTTTAATGATTATTGTCATTTAAACTTCTATTTCTCATGTTTCCTCTATCAAAATCCATTTTAGTAAAGGAGAAATAAGAGTCTTGAAAACTGTTATTTGAATATTCAAAGTTTCTTAGTTCTTCTTCAATGCATTCAATATCATTAATATAATTTATCTTTCTATTTTCTGTGTCCATGATTATATATGAATATTTCTTTTTATCATATCCAAGGAAAATGTCTTTCCTTGAATTTGGTTGAAATTTAGATTTGTGTGGACTTTGGTCTCTGAAGTAGCAAATACATCCAAAAGTTCTTAAATATTTTATATTTACTTTTTCATTATAAAATACTTCATCACGAATTAAATTATTGTTTCCTGAATGTGGAATCATATTATAGAAAAGCAAACATGTTTTATTGCGAAGTTCCAGAAGTTTTCTGATAATTTAGCCCAATACATGAGTGCTTTTGATGAATTTCTAAGTGTGTTATTAATTTTCTCAGCTTTTTCGTTTATTTCTGGGAAATAAAGAGGAGAATTTACCTTTTCAATACCATTTTTTTTTACAACATTTATTTATCTTTTTATTTTTATATTCCCTATCATATTTAAGTATCTTTATTGTATAATCCTTAAATTGATTATTTAAGTAATTAAAGAATTCTATTATTATATCTGGAGCTTCAGCCTTTGACTAGAGTGTAAATATCCGGACTTTTCTAGAGAATTCATTCAATATTGTAAGGAAGTATTTCTTGTTATTAATGGATAAATCATACAGCCCAGAAATGTCTGAATGAATTATTTCTAAGAGTTCTTTTGCCTTTAGAGTTTGTCCTTTATGAGATCCCCTCCTCATCTTAGAAATTTTGCAATCTATGCATGGATGAGTTTTTATATTATGAAGATCTTGGTATTTAGGTAAATTACTTTGGTAAAAATGGCCTAATCTTCTATGCCATATTTCAATACTTTTGTCATCTAATTTACCTATGTATATTATATCATTTCCTATTATTTTATTACTCTTGAAATTTTAAGTTTTGATAAGAAATTGATTATATTTGGAAGATAAGAAAGTACCTAGATTATTTTTATTCTTGTCCCATAATTTTAATCTAGCTTTTCTCCATCAGAAGAGTCAATTAAAGATATAGATCCTGATTTTTCAAGTTCTTTACAAATAAGATTTTTGTGAACATTTTTGGAAAATAAAACTTTTTCAAGTTTAATATATTGTTTATTTATGAAACATTCATAAGTTCCATATCCTTCAAATTGGCAACTTGAGACATTTGCACAACGCAACTTTATAGATTCATATTTAAAGTTAATATGTTAAGATTTATCATTTGCTATATGCTCGCCAGCACCTGTATAATATAACCATGTAACATCATCTGTTATTACATTACTATGATTAATAAAATCAATGGATTTATTGTATATGTTATCAAAATCATGAGTATGTTTATTATTATTTGGAATAACCATCAATAAATTTATATTTTTCATTATATTTTTATTATTTTGCTTTTTCTGATACATTAATGCTCTAGCATCCTCAAAATCAAAGTTTTTATCATAAATGCTGGCACTATCAGAGTGATTCTCACTTTTGTTGTATTTTAATGTACTATTATTGCTATAATTATTATAGTTTCTTGAGTTTATTAAATAATTTAATGATTTCTTCTCTTGTTGGTTTCACCTCCATTTATTGTTATTATGCTGATTTTTAATATCATTTTCTTTGCATTTGAGATTGAAATGACATTCTTTTGTGGAATGTCCGTTCATATTACATATATAGCAATAACTTTTATTATCCTTCCTTAAATCTATATTTATTTTTCTCATAGTTGATTAAATAAAAAGGTTTTTTGTTTAATTTTGGAGTTCTTTCCCTCTTGTTAAGGTAATCAAGGTCCATAGGGTCGTCATCTTCATCCTTTTCTTTAGTGTCTTCCCAGTTTTCAACATATTACCTTGCTAAGATAATTCTTTTGAGAGTTTCTAAGTACTCATCAGGATCACTGTTCAAGTCGAATTGAACAATATTTTTGTATTTATTAGTAAGAATGTTGTATAGGTATTTTAATTTTTCTTTGTAATACTTAAATCGATTTCTTCCATCTCTATGAAAATTTCCTTTGTTTGATTTAAAATTTTAATTACTTCATTATTGTTCTTTGGTCTTAAACTTCTTAGTCTTTTAAGGCAGTACTCCATATCAGCATTGCTGTTACCGTATTTTCCCTTGAGTCTTTTCATAATAAGATAACTGTTAGACGACTTATCTCTTTAAAGATTTTTTCGTCAACATTTTTACAGATCAGTAAAGTCAATTTGGCAACCATTTTTATAGCCTCTTTGATAATTAGTCTTTTTGTTCTATTATCCATAATGGGTTTCGAACATTATTGTTTATTTCCGCTGGTGCGTCATTGTTTTCTCGAATGGGAAGAGGTTCTTAACCTGAAATTTGGTGGTTTAAGTTGTTAATAATAACCGTAATGATCCTGTTGGTTGCGTCATTTCCGTTTGGGGCGTAAACAAAGAATTCATCATTTAGATGATCGATAATATCAGCTTCCAAAAATTCTTCAATACCATGAGTTTTGGCAGAGGATAAAATAAAAAACATCCATTTATTGAAATTGGACTTTCCATATAGGGGTTGGTCTTTTGGTTTCTTGAGACATGCCGTATTTTCAACAAAGTTTTAATATTAGAATAGAATCAAATTGAGACTATTAATCTGATATATGTTATTTATTTATTTAATATAATAATAATATGAAAGTATTATGGTTATTAATGAGAGAAGTAGATATTTCATTCATGATATTTTATATAGAACTTATATCACATGAATACATTTGTTACGAAAATACAAGTTACACGAAATAATTAAAATGATTGTTAACATAAATTTATATAATATAAACGTATTAATTTCAAATAAAAATAGAATTTAAAATAACGAAATTTAATTTCAATTAATCTATTAGTGAATTCCAATTTTAAGTACACTAATATTTTGTGACATTTAATGTTGAAATAATTGAATTGAAATCTCAATCTCAATTACTTATATATCAAAAATTAGCAATATTATTTATTTAATTATAAATAATATACATTTAAATAATTAATAAATTAATAATTAATATAAATTCTTATTTAATATATTTTAAATTAATAAAATATTTATATAAAATTAAATTTACTTTTAAATTTATTAACTAACATATCTACTTATATTTGAACATGTAAATGAAAACTTTTAGTAAGAAATTACTAAATTAACATTATTTTCAATATGTTTCATTTGGGGTAGTGTACCACCATAAAAAAACAAAATTTAGGTAGAAAATTTAGGTTTGATGTTAAAATTATAACTAAATTGAAATCTCAATTTCAGTTATTTGCATTTCAATAGTTAAAAATATTATTTATTTAATTATGAATAATATATATTTACATTATTAATAATTGATATAAATTCTTATTTAATATTCTCAGAATTATCTTAGGCCTAATAATTCTGAGAATATTAATAAATAAGACCTATATTAATAATTAATTTTAATTATTTATTTATGAAGTCACATGTATTTTATTTTTATTATGTTTATATATATGTTTACAACATATCTATATTATTTTTCAATTATTCAAATTAATTATATAATTGCAAATTAATTTATTAGTTATATTAAAAAATTTAAGCGTATCGATATTATTAATATCTTAATATTATATTAATAATTATAAATATTTTATAATTAAATACTATTATTATGTAACTTACAAGTATAAAAGGAAGATGTAAAAATCCATCTTTTATTTTCTTTGTACAGTCATTGTAAAATTACTTTAGTAGTAATATTTTATAGACATTTCATTATTAAATAAAAAGATATCATATTAATTGAATAATTTAATTATTAAAGTTAATTATAAATAAAATTTTATTATTATACTAAATTATTTAAATATATTTATTAGGGTCACTATATATCCATATTGCATATTATTATATAGACATATCAATCTAGTAAATCTTTTTAATAAATCATATTATTATTTTATTTAATTTAAAACATAAATTAAATTAAAATATTCACATAACTATAATATTTTACTAAATTATAATACTTCTACGAGGCACATATCTAAACTTGTATAATACATTTGAAAGTACCTTAATCAGGATGATAACACTAAATACCAAATAATTATATTCATAAAAAGAATACACTTTGATAATAATTTTAAGTTACTTAGTTCTTTTTATATTTAATTTTAGTTTATTACTTTTAAAAAGTTAATTTCCTATAAACAGGAGTTTTATACTTTTTCTCTGATTTCATAACAAGATTTGATTCGAACCTGCATATTTTAATCAATAATAGAATTAAACTAAATAATTATTACATTTATTTATGCAGAAATAATAAAATTAAAAATTAAGAAATATTTTCTTTTAATATTCCTTTATTAATCACTATTGTTGTTCATTAATTTTAGTTATTATTATTATTATTTATTTTATTATTCTATATACTATAAAGAGTTTTATATCAAAACAAATTATAATAATACAAAACACTCAATTATAAAATAAATTCTTTTATTAAAAATAATCGTTTTATGAAAAATCTTTTATTAAGTAGTTCTTATTATGTTATGAACTATAAAATCGTTAATAACAATTACTTTATTTCAATAAAGAAAATTTACAATATTTATATTTTTTCTTAATTATATTCTAATATATTAAATTAATTTAATTTACATATATTCAATTTTAATATTAATAATAATTAATTAGTAAATTTTATAATTAAGTTTTTATTTAAAATATAATTTTTATTTAGTCTTAATAATATTTTATTGCATTATTATTTTGTATAATTATTACTATAATTTAAATTACAATAATCCTACAAAGGATTAATCAAAAGATTTAAACATGTATTTATATAAAATAATTAATTATTAAAATACTAATTATTAATATGAATATGTAATAGTATAAGTTTGATATTGATAATATAACTAAAATAATAATATAAATATTTAATATAAATAAAATATAAGAATCTAATATAGCTAAATATTATATTTTATAATTAAAATATAATATGTAAAGATTTTGATAATAAATTAATATAAAAAGGGAGTATTGCATTTCGACATAATTTATGTTTATTCATGTATTACAATGTGGCATGTAAAAATAAATGAATAGGAATAGGGTTAAATTTATTTTTATTTTTATTTTTATTTTTATTTAATTTTAATAACATTTACAGTTAAAAAAAAATATATATAATAAAGTAATAAAATAAAAAATAAAAAATAATAATTAAAAATTAAAAAAAATAAATAATAAAGTAAAATATAAAATAAAAAAAATAAATAATAAAGTAAAATATAAAATAAAAAAAATAAATAATAAAGTAAAATATAAAATAAAAAAAAAAAAAAAAAAAAAAAAAAAAAAAAAGAATAAAATACAATATAAGATAAAAAAAATAGATCAAAACAAAAAAAATTAAAAAATAAAAAATTAAACTTTTAATTTAAAATATTTATAAATGGATGATCAATTAGAAATAAGTGAAATTAATAAAGAAAAAAACCAAATCATTGTAAATAGAAAATATAAATTTAATTTATGGTATACAACGAATAATACAAAAATATTCAAATGTAGTAAATGTAAAACAGTTAAAAAATGTAAATCTTACATTATTCTAAATGATAATAATAAAGTAAAAAAATATGAAAACAAACATACTCATCCAGGAAAAGAATATGATGCATCTGTATCAATAGTAAAACATAAAATGAAAAACCTCAATCCCATTTGATATAAATCCAAAACATATATATAATGAAATATCTGAAGAAATTGGATTGATATGCCCTGAATATAATTCAATTAAATCCCAAATATCAAGATATATTAAAAGACAACTACCTCCTGATATATCAAAATTTAATGAAATTCCAGATAAATCTGAATATTATATAAACGAAAGAGATGAAAATTTTATGATATTCAAAAATTCTAATATTATAATTTTTCAATCATCATTCCCCATTCCAAACAGAATTGTTTATAAAATACAACGAAAATATGTTTGCTGATGGTACATTTTATATTGCACCAATATTTGGTTATCAAGTGTTTATAACAAGAGTATTTGCTCCAGAAATAAATAGTTTTTATACTACATCACTATCTATATTAAATAATAAAGAACAAGTAACCTATGAATTGTTATTTGAAGAATTAAAAAAGAATGAAAGTAAATATAATAATAATATTATAGTTACACCAAAAATTTTGCGTTGTGATTCTGAAAAAAGTATATCCAATGCTTCCATTAAAATATTTCATAATATTACTATTAAATATTGTGTATGGCATTATAAAAGATCGTTAGAAGTTCAAAAAAAATAAATTATGTTATAATGAAGTTGAAAATAATCATAAAATTTATTTGTTATATAAAGCTATTACAAATTTTCCTTTTATAAATTCTGAATATATATTTGATATTTATAATTTTATTAAAATTATATGTCAAATATATAATTATTTCAATTTTTAAATTTTTTGGAATATTTTAATAAGACTTATTTATATAAATATGATATTCAATATTGGAATTATTATAACGATATAAACTACATAACAAATATTGCTTCAGAATCCTTTAGCAATTACTTAAAAAAATTTTTTTACAAAAAACCTTCTTTATATGAATTGATTTATAATTTAAAAAGAGAAGAATCTTTATCTTACAATAATTACAAAAGGAAGGAGTTTGGAAAAAAAAAGAATATTAACAAAAACTAATGAAATCAATGATTTCATTAAAAAATACAAAAAAAAAGGAATCCGAATTGATTGATAAAAAATGTCATAAAATGATATCATTGATTTATGGTATAAATGTTTAATAGAATTAAACACACTCTAAATTTATAAATAATAATTAACTAGAATATATATAGTTTAAATTATATTTATATCAATATCAATATATTTTATTAATATCAATATCAATATATTTTATTAATATTAATATCAATATTTAAATTTTATTAATACAATTTTTTTAATTTGGAATTTTCCAAAGAAATAATTGATATTGATAAGTTTAATATTAATAAAAGAAATATTGATAAGATTTTGATAAACTATAAAGAAAATTGATAAAATAAACTATATAATATTGATAAGGATTTTAATAATAATAAAATATAGATAAGAATAATAAAGGTAGCATAGATAAGGAATTAATATTAAATATACTTTTTTAAATAGTATAATTTAATTTGTACTAATTAGGAATATAGATTAATTTATTAGAATATAGAAAGTTCCAAAAGAATAAAGAATCAAATAATTTGTTTAAGGGTTAAATGAATCATTTAAGATGCATAACCAAAAGAACATTATTTGGGCATTCTTTACCAAAGTTGATAAATTTTAGAAATTATCTTAATTTTAATATAGAATTAAAAAGTGATAATTTCAATTTATTTTAATAAAAACTGTATAAGTTATTTATGAATTAAAAAAAATGTTTTATTAAAAATAACACTAAAAAAATTTGATTTATTAGAACACTTGTTTTCTAATATTTTATTTTATAAATCTTTTATTAAAATTTATTAAACATTATAAAATTTAAAAGTGATTATTAAAATTATAAAATTAATTAATAATAATAATAATAATAATATTTACATGAAATATTTACAAGTATTTATAATTTTCTTTAAAATTAAACTATTTATAATTTATAAATAAAAAGAATAATTAAATAAAATAAAAGTAATAAAATTAATAATAAAATAAATAATTAATAATAAAATAAATAAATTTGTTTATTATAAAAATAATTAAAAATATTTTGTTATTTAAATTAATTAATTTTGTTATTATAAAAATATTATTTAATTATAAAATTAATTATAAAAATTATTATAAAACTAATTATAAAAATTAATTATTTTATTTTAAATTTAATCTTAATATTTTTATTTTGAAAAATATATAATATTTCTTTCATATCTGAGTATTAATGTAATTTTTAAGTGTAATTTATTTGTTTTAATTAATTAATTAATTAATTAATTTTTTATTTTATTAAATTATTATTAAACTTTGCTAAGGTTAGTTTTGATTTTATGTATAATAAAATTTCAAGATTTATTAATTTTGTTATTTAGTAAATGTAAGAATCTATAATTATTTTTAACAAAATAATTATATATTCTTAGTTAGGTTATAATTAATATAACTTTTATTTAACTCATATTTCATTTATACAATTAATTATAATTAATAATTTATTTAATTATATATTAAAATTTTATTTAGTTTAATATTAAAAATTTATTTAATCAAATAATTTTTATACATTTAAAATAATATTAAATTTATTTAATTATTCACTTAATTATTAAATTTATTAGTTTTAGTTTTCTCTCACTTATTAAATCATAAACTAAAACACTATTCTGTATTTTATCATGTATTCTGTATTCTATCATGTATTCTGTATTGTATTAATCATGTATTTTATTATTAATGTATTGTTTTATATTTTTTATGTAAAGTTCTATAAAATAGAACTAAATAGATTAAATTTTAAATTTTATGATCGAAATAATTTTCATTATTTTATTCTTTCATTTTCGATCATTATATTAGATTAAGTAATCGGTTAATTAAGGTTTTTCCAATTACTTCTTAAAAGTAATCGGTTTTACTTAATTAACGCGATGATCGATATGGATAGAATATCGATCAAAAAACTTATCTAGGTTTTTCTTCTAGTCTTTTCCTAGATAAGAGATTTGTTAAGATTAGAACCCCTTTTGATTTTAACCTTATTTTGACAAAAAAGTATAAATAAGGCTCTTGAGTTCTCTTTGAGAAATCAAGAGTTATTATTATAACAATTATAATATAATAATAATAACAATAAGTTTTAACATTTAAAAATTTTTAATAAATAATAAAACAAATTATTTTAATAAAACAAATTTTATAATTAAAACTTTTCCTTATCAATTTTAGTGTTTCGTCTATTATAATTCGTTATAATAAACTCGATAATTAGAAAGAACCATAGGTAAGTATGATTCTTTTCTAAACCTTTAATATTAGCAGTTAGAGCTAATATTAATGATTAATAATTTAATTATAATTTTTTAATTAAATTATTACAGTAAATGTTATGGTTCGGGTTTTATTAGAATTTTTATTTAATTATTTATTTTCAATATTTTTCTGTCTACATTTTAATTCTTGAAAAACTTCACTTATTTATACTTTTTGAAAAAAAATAAATATGTAAAGCCTTTCTACATTTTGTTATCATATTTAAAAAAAATAATCTACTATTACTAATTACTTCAATTTTATATTAATTTAAATTAATTAATTCATAAATATTTTTATTTTAATAAATTTTGTTTATATAATTTTATATTATTTTTCATATACTAAAACTAAATTATTTAATATATACGAAAAGAAACAAACAAAATTTAAAAAGATTTTACAGAAAAATAAAGTTATTTTAATCAAGAATGTTAATATAATATTCTTATATTTTATATAAAATAAATTTAAAAACTATAATATATTTAATATTTATTATTAATCAATTAAGATTTGATTTTATTTGTGGGGAATAAAAAAATATTAAATAATCAATTTAAAAATAAAATAAAATACTAAAAAGAATACAAGTTTAATATTGATACAATATAATAATAATATAATAATATATTTGAAAATAAAAATAAAATATTAATATTGATAATAAACACTTTAATAAAATAATAAAATTTAAGGTTAAATTATAGATATTGATATTAATAATAAAAATATAGAATTATTGATAATATTTTAGAAACTTTTAATAAAAATAAAAAAAATATATTTAGAAAATATTTTAGTATAGAAAATATAGTAAAGTAATATTAAGTAAAGAATAATATACTGGATTCTAAAGTAAGTTGAAATTCTAATTAATAATCCATTATATGTTCGTTCTTTACCAAGATGCCCCCACTAAGACTCAAGCTAATCTATAGCTGAGTTATACTTTACTATATTTTTCAAATGGACATTACGATTCATTTGAATCATAGTATTTGGGTCCGCAAGTGTTACGGTATTAAATTGTTTTTTTATTACTTTTAAAGGACCGACAAAATAAGGTTCTAATTTAGAACGACTAAAATTTCGAACAAGAACTAAATCACCGATTCTTATGTTTTTGGAATTTTTCATGCTATTTTTTTCTTCCCTTCGATTGGCCCAATATTTACTTGCGTTCTTTACATTTTCAGCTGCTTCCATGGTCCACCTATAATGTGAGATAAATTTTTCTAAAAGAATTTCATCTGAAGATTTATTCACTCCTTGTGTAGGTCTAGCAGCAATGTCGAAAGGCTGTTGATCCTCACGACCATAAACTAATTCGAAGCTAGAATGTTTGGTTACAGAATTCTTTGTAGTTCTAAGGGCCCACAAGGCTGAAGGTAATACCTCATCCCAGTCTTTATTTTCTTCACCAAGTAATCTCAATAATTTACCAATTTCTTTATTCCTATTTTCAACCAATCCATTACTTTCCGGGTGATAGGTAGTGGTAAATTTTACGTAAACATCATATAAGTCCAGGAATATTTTAGTCATATCCGATGTGAATTGAACGCCATTATCCGTTGTAATGACTTGAGGAACTCCATGTCTAGCGAAAACATTTATTAAAAACTTAATGATGTCCTTAGATGTAATATTTTCAGTAGGTTCAGCCTCCACCCACTTTGTGAAATAATCCACCGCAACAATGATATATTGGTTTTTATTACCAGTTTTTATTAAGGGACCAATAATATCAAGTCCAAGATGAGTAAAAGGGCCTTCAACTTCTGTTGGAATGTTTTCGGTTGGTTCTGGATATGGCTGAGGGCGATTTAACTGACATTTTTCGCATTTTGAAATTATCCGTTTTATATCGTTGACCATATCATTCCAGTAGTAACTTTTTCTAAGTCTTTGATATGTTTTATAATAACCTTCATGGCCAACATGATGTGCTTCTAGAATTAATTTTAATTTTTCATTTATTTCGGTAACAAGTTTTCTATAATTATTTCCATCTATAAAATAATCTATACCATCAATCTTTGTAAATTTTTCTTCAATAAATTCTTTAATTACTTTAGAAAGTGAATCATTTTCATCATCTTTATTCGTTTTTATAGCTAATACCTTTTGTTCTTTATCGTTCTTCATTCTAGATAAAGCGTCGGCTACTACATTCTTTTTACCTTGCTCATAACGAATATCCACTTTTAGCATACTTGCAGTCAAACACCATCTTGTTTGTCGTGCATTATTCGGTTCCTTATTATTAAATAAACCTAGTAGAGGTTTGTGATCTGTAAAAACTATGGTTCTAAAGGGGCTTCCCATAATATAAGGTTTTAATTTAGTAATACAATAATATAAAGCCGTTCCTTCCAAATCGGTTATTCCATAATTCTTTTCTGCTTTGGTTAAGCTACGGCTAATGAAATGAATCGGGTGTTCTATTTCCGATTCGTCTTTCTGCAATAAAACTCCACCAATACCTTCATATGATGCATCTGTTCGAATAATGAATTCTTTGGAAAAATCAGGATATTTTAAAATAGGAGCATTAATTAATTTTTCTTTTAATTTGGTAAAACTTTGTTTTTGTTCATTATTCCATTTATATTTTACGCCTTTTCTTAATAGCTTACAAAGAGGAGCTGAGGTTTGAGCATATTCATTTATAAAGTTCCTATAATATCCTACAGCACCTAAGAATGATCTTAACTCATGTATATTCGTGGGTTCTTTCCAGGCTTTAATTGCTTCAATTTTACTATTTTGAGGACTAAGACCCTTAGTAGAAATCTTGTGACCAAGAACTTCAACTTCCGTTTGCATAAAGTGACATTTTTCAATATTAATTTTTAATTTATGTTCCTTGAAGATTGCTAATACCTGCTTTATGTGTTGGATATGTTCTTCGACAGTTTTTGAATATATAAGTATATCATCAATAAAGTTGAAAACACATTTTCCGATTAAAGGAAATAAAATTCTATTCATTTCCCGTTGGAAGGTAGCCGGAGCTCCAGTTAATCCGAAAGGCATAACTTTGAATTGGTAGTTGCCAAATTTGGTTGTAAAACTGGTTATTTCAACACTTTCTTCGTCCATTAAGATTTGATGGTAACCTGAGTATAGATCCATAGTAGTAAAGATTTTGGCACCATCTAAACTGTCAAATATCTCGTCAATATATGGAAGGGTATAAGAGTCTTTTTCGGTTAGATCATTCACCTTGCGGTAGTCCACACACAATCTCCATTTTCCATTAGCCTTTGGGACCACAACAACAGGTGAAGACCATTCTGAATAAGATGGTACAACTAGCTTTTTCTTAATAAGTTTAATTAGTTCTTCTTTAATAATATCCGATTTAAATTTGGTTACCCTGTAACATCTTTGTTTAACAGGTTTTGCGTTCGCTTTCAAGTTAATCTTATGAGGTGCTAAGTCTGACGGGGTTAATTCTTCAGAAGATGTCGCTATAATGTCCAAGTTTTCTTCAAGTAATTTTACTATTACATCTTTATAATCTTTACAAAGACTTGCTAAAAATTTTTCATCATGGATATACTCTTGCGGAGATAGACCTTCAAGTTTCTTTAATTCATTATTTGTGTCTTCATCTTCAAGTATTTTCCTTACTATACATACTAATTTTTCTTCTTCTTGGAAATTATTATTAATAGGAGCTATAACGTCGATTAGTCCTTGAGAATTAAATTGACATAAACTATATCTTATAGGATGGATAAAAAGATTGTGTTCTACTTGAGTTTGAAAATTAATCAACAAATCATAAAATGGGTCATCATCATCAATTATACGAAAATCTACTATCATTTTATAATCATTAATCTTAACAGGTATTCGTACAATGATTCCTTCTGAATACTCATCATTCTTAGTCGCTAAACGTATCCTTCCACGACTAATACCTACTTCTTCATAATTTCCAGGTAATTTCTCATAAAATTTTTTTGTGATAACATTGAGATTGCTACAAGAATCAATTAGTGCTTTACCAGGAATTTCATCTACTGTTACATCAACCATGGCAATATCTTCTTCTGAGGTTTCCTTACTTTTGCTAATATAAGAGTGATCAATATTATTTACCAAAGTAGCAGCAGCAATAGTATTGTTTAATGCACCTATTATTTTCTTTTCAGGTTTTTCTAATTTTAATCCTTGACTTACTTGACTTCTGACTTTTGGAGAAACATTGAGGAGCTGACCGAAACTAATATTACACTTGGTTTCATTCAAATCTTGTAAAACATCATATTCTTCCTGATCCTTACGCATCTTGATGTTCCTAAGCGTTCTACTAATTGTTGCTTTTTCTTTAGGCTCTTGAAAATCTATGAGCTTCTGTAATGTAATATTCTCATGACCTTCGTCATTAAGCTTTTCAGGAACTTCAATAACTTCCATTTCATTGATTTGTTTTGTTTTAATAATTTTATCGTTTTCATTATCAATTAATTTATTTAATCGTTGATGCATTTTATCACTAGTAGTACTGATGCTATTTCTTTGTTTTGAAGAATCCAGACTTTGCTTTTCTCTTATAGTAATATTATCCTCCCTTTCCTTCCTTTTTCCCTTGTTATTTCCAAAGTTAGCTCTTTCTTTATTCCGAATTTGTTTTTCTTTGGCTTTCTCAATATTTATATTAGGCTGCGCCATTATCGAAGGATGTAGTTGATTTTTATTTTTAACAATTATTCTATTTTCTATTTCCTTCTCTTTTATCTTTCTTATTGCAGGAGTTGTTATAGGGGTAGGATTATCTTTGAGACTTTTACGTTGTCTCTTTTCATTATTTTCACTAGTTTCATCGTTAGTCGTCAACTTCCTTTTTGTCGCACTAACTATAAATTCTACATCATTCTCATTATCGGATTCTTTGTGAGTTTCATTAGTATAGGAAGCATCTTCTTTTTCTTCCTTATTATAATCATTTGTACTACTAGGAATGGATTTGTATTGTAATGAAGCTATTTTATTTTTATAGGGAGTGCTTCCTCTCCCTTTTAGTGGTTTAAAGATTTTCCACTATATAACCGTTTCTTATTTTCTTGAATAATTGCATTTAACTTAGGACAATTATACTGCAAATGTCCTGGATCGCTACAATAAAAACAGGCTTTAATGGTAAGATTTTTCATTTTTTTTGTTAAGTCCTCCAATTCGTAATCTTTATTTCTTTTTGGGCTTCTAACTTCATAATTCTCTCTTACTACCTTTCTGTTGTTTTGATAATTATTCCTGATATTTATTCTTGGGTTGACAATTTCAGTTGAGTACTCTTTTGAGGGTCTCAAATTCATTACTCTATCAACTTTTTCGGCAATGTCAAACGCCCGATTTAAAGAAATGTCATCCTTAAGGGAGACCTTTTTCCAAGCTTCTTCATTGTTCCTAAGAGCATCAATATAATCGAGAACACTGACTCGCTTCTTTCTTTTCTTATCTAATTTCAAATATATGGATCGGAAACGAGTATTAAAGTCTTTTACTCGCTCATTTCTTTTAATTCTTAAAGCACGGAGCTCACGAAGTAACATATTCTGGTCTTCTTTAAGACCATAAAAAGTTTCTATTGCTTCTACAATTTCCTTTAAGGAAGGATATTCATCTTTTTTCTTTTCTTCTGAATCAGATTCTTCTTCTTCTTCTTCGTCCTCACTTTCTGATTCAGAATCGGTACTGTAACTTTCAATTAAATCCTGGATAACTTCGCGAGGCTCTCCAGTAGACGTGAGTAAGCAGGCGGTAAAAATCTTTTTGGGATCAGTAACTTCCTCAAGTTTTATCCATAATCGGATTTCTGATTCCCAAGATTTGATATCGAGATTTTCCTTTGAAATTTTCTCGATATCTTTTAATTCCTTTTTTAATTCTTTAAAATTGATTTTATTTTCAGCCATTTGAAAATTTAAAAATGGTATTAATGCTATGATATCCAATTTAAAAATATGTTTACTTTAAAAATATATTTAATAACAAAAAAAAATAAATTTATCTTTGTTTTATACTCATATAATTATGGACTCAGAAAACCCTCTGACAATCCAATTCTTTATTCCAATAATAATTCAGACTCAGAATCTCTCTCTGAAAATCTGATAAATTAATTCAGACTCGAAAACACCCTTCGAAAATCTGAAACTAAAAAAAATAAATTCAGACTCAAAAACGCAATTTGAAAATCTGAAGCTTTTTATTATGAATTTTAATGTTTATTATATTCTCTTAAGCATTAATACACAAAATATGTATATCTTAATTTTTTTTTAAATTTATTTGTAGTAATAACTTCTTTATTTAATTTTATTTAATATATTTATTTCCTTTATTAAAATAATTAATATAACATAAAGCAAATTGTATAAATACTTAAATAATAATAATAATGTATATTTATTTTTATTTTTATTTCTTTTTTGTATATATTTATTATTCTATTAATTCTTTGTTATAACATTTAATGAAATATTAAATAAAAAGTTAAAATACAAGCCAAACTATATAGTGTTGAACCATCAAATATATAGCTTGTTAACCCTTCTTACAATAAGTCCCCTTAGCTCTTTATTGATAAGTTGATAATGTCGATTGTTAATTATTAAGAAACTTAATAAAAAGAAGGTAGCAATATTAAATTCTTTTTAATTTGGCTAACTTATTGTTAGTAATAAAGAAGATAATAACGTATCCTTCCCAGTATCAACAAGATCAAAACAATAAAGTATTATGTGTGGGTGTTCAACTATCCCGCGTAGAGAGTTGTAAGACAGCTTATTTATATTTTTCTTTTTAATTAAAATTTAATTAATTATATAACGAATAATAGAAAATTTAACACACACAAAAAAAAAATTTCAATTATAAAAATTTCGAAAAAAAAATTTAATTATATAAAATCATAAAAATAATACACTTATTTGAAAAATAATAATAATAATCTAATTTTATATATTCTATATATATATATTGTACATGTATATATTAAAAAAAAAATAAAATAAACTGATAAACATAAAAAAAAATTACAATTTATTATTTAGAATTATTAATATAAAAAAAAATTTATTTATAAAATTTATTCTTATTTAAAAAAAAAAAATTAAAAATTTGTACTACAAAAAAAAAATTTTTTTGCTTATTATTTTAATATTTATCATTAATTAAAAAATTTTTTTTTTTTTTTTTTTTTTTTTTTTTTTTTTTTTTTTTTTTTTTTTTTTTACATATATAAATCTATATCTATGATAATACTATTGGTTAAAAAAAAAAAATTTTTTTTTTTTTTTTTTTTTTTTTTTTTTTTTTTTTTTAAAAAGTTTGTTCTACACTAAAGAAAAATTTAATTTATTATTTATAAAAAAAAATTTATTAATGAAATATTTATTATTTTAATAAAAGGAAAAAAAATATATATATATTTTTATTTTATTGCAAAAATAATAATAATAATAATAATAATAATAGGCGAACAAATTTATAAAAGCCTAAAATAAAAATAAAAAAAAAAACTATATATTTTAACGTCACTTCGCAAGAATGACCAGGGTTTTATCAGGGATCGAACCTGACCCACCTCTTATTTTCTGCGCGAGTGAACAAACTATCACCTGTTGAAGTGTGTAGTTGCCTTCAGCGTGAAGGTTTTATAGTTCTAGGGCGTATTTGCCTAATTGTCAAGGATTTGTTCCTTGAGATACTCGCGTTTACAATCTACAAAACCTTGCAAAATTGTAAATAAGAGTTTATGAAATTAATATCCTGCAAGCTAACACTGTCTTACTCGAATATTAACTTCGTAAATTTGTTAACTTTTTATTATTTTTTTTTTTATTATTATTTTTTTTATTCTATAATCGATAATTAAATAAAGTTACTACAAAAACTAAAGTTTTCCAAAGTTTTTTTTTTTTTTTTTTTTTATTATAACTTTTATTATTATTAATATTAATATTAAATTATTAATTATTATTATTTAACAAAACTTATGGATAATCTGATAGTATACCCTGTCTGACGTGCAGCTTGCCTCTTCACGGCGTCATGCCACGCGGGTACCACGGCTACTGTATTCAATATAAAATACAGCAGTCCAGAGCCTACTAGCCCAATTACTATGTAGGTTAAACTTAGCCCGGAAATCTATATCCAAGGCTTTGTTAAATAATTTAATTAATAAATAATATTAAATTTTATTTTTCTAATATTCCCCGATATCTCCACCATAAATTATGTTATGGTTCGGGTTTTATTAGAATTTTTATTTAATTATTTATTTTCAATATTTTTCTGTCTACATTTTAATTCTTGAAAAACTTCACTTATTTATACTTTTTGAAAAAAAATAAATATGTAAAGCCTTTCTACATTTTGTTATCATATTTAAAAAAAATAATCTACTATTACTAATTACTTCAATTTTATATTAATTTAAATTAATTAATTCATAAATATTTTTATTTTAATAAATTTTGTTTATATAATTTTATATTATTTTTCATATACTAAAACTAAATTATTTAATATATACGAAAAGAAACAAACAAAATTTAAAAAGATTTTACAGAAAAATAAAGTTATTTTAATCAAGAATGTTAATATAATATTCTTATATTTTATATAAAATAAATTTAAAAACTATAATATATTTAATATTTATTATTAATCAATTAAGATTTGATTTTATTTGTGGGGAATAAAAAAATATTAAATAATCAATTTAAAAATAAAATAAAATACTAAAAAGAATACAAGTTTAATATTGATACAATATAATAATAATATAATAATATATTTGAAAATAAAAATAAAATATTAATATTGATAATAAACACTTTAATAAAATAATAAAATTTAAGGTTAAATTATAGATATTGATATTAATAATAAAAATATAGAATTATTGATAATATTTTAGAAACTTTTAATAAAAATAAAAAAAATATATTTAGAAAATATTTTAGTATAGAAAATATAGTAAAGTAATATTAAGTAAAGAATAATATACTGGATTCTAAAGTAAGTTGAAATTCTAATTAATAATCCATTATATGTTCGTTCTTTACCATAAAGTTTGTCAAATTGCTCCTGTAGCAAAGTCGGTTAATGCGTCGTGCTTATAGGGAAGTACTTTCTATGCAACGCGAAGGTCGTGAGTTCGAGCCTCACCAGGAGCATTTTTATTTTAAATTGTTTTATTAATATTAACCCCCAAAAAAACAAATTTAATAAAAATAAAAAAAAAAATTACGATATAATAAATTTATATAAGGTCAAATTTTATTTTAGAATTAGTTAAGCTAATTTTTAAATAGATAGAAAATTAACTAACTTTAGTAATAATGAAAATAAATAAAAAGAATTAAAAAACCTTAATCTTTAAAACAGGAACCTGCCATCCAAAATGGATATAGCTTAGTAGGCTACCACACTGACCACTTTTCCAAATTATTATCTTTGATTGTATAATGTAATAATTTTAAAAATTTTATTTTATAATTAATAAAACCATGCTAATAAAATAATCTCTCGTTTATTATGACTCTTAGTATCTCGCCCTTTAAGTCGAGCTCCTGTACGAATTATTTCTTGAGGGAAGTTCTATTACGAAGATTTGATATTTATGTCTTACAATGCAATTATTAACATGATCATCATTTTTAATAAATTATTGATCCTTTATTCATGTCTTATTTATCTTATTTTTTCTGAAGAATTCTTAAATCAATTATTTATCTTAATTTTGATCTTCATCTATCCAGGAGTCTTCATTTGACCCTTTCCAGGAGATACGAAAGCGATTATTTACTTTATAAGTTCTTATATTAAATATTTTATCTGAAATCATATCAAAATTATTTATAGCTAAATTTAAACTCTTTCTTCTATTAATATTTCTATCTTCAAATTCATTTCTATAATAAGATTCAAGTAAAGAAACATGAAAAATTGGATGGCAATGCATATTATTAGGTAGTTTAAGTTTATACTCTAAGGGACTAACTTTTTCAATTATTTCAAAAGGACCTATTAATTAATCGGCAAGTTTTCTTTTAACATTCTTTGTAGTAGACCCTTTAAGTAACAAACTTTTTTACCGACTTCGAAATTAGGGGAAGGAAGTCTTTTCAAATCTGCATATATTTTATAAGCTTTCTTAGCTTCTTCTAAGTTTCTTTTTGAAAATTCAATGTTACTATTAATATCTAATATCCTTTTTTCAGTTCAACTTAGTCTTTCTGAAGATGGAATCTCAGGACTAAACTTAGGATTAAAACCAAAGATTGTGAAGAATGGTGATTGATTTATTGATTGATGTAAAGTATTATTATAATCAAATTCAGGGAAAGGTAGAAAATCGACCCAATTATTTTGCCTTTCATTTATGAAACAACGAAGATATTGTTCCATTATTCCGTTCATCCTCTCCGTTTAACCATCAGTCTCCGGATTGTTGGAGATAGAAAGAGAATGAGCAATATCAAGAAGATTATATAAGCGATTCCAAAATCCAGATGTAAATTGCGATCCTTTATCAGAAATAATAAAATCAGGAAAACCATGTACCTTAAAAATATTCGAGATAAAAACACAATCAGCAATAGAAGAAGTTGGAAGACAACGAAAAGGGATAAAATGAGCCATTTTTGTCAAACGATCAACAACTATTATCGTAGTCATATTTTTGAACTTAGATAATTCAACGATGAAATCCAAAAAAATATCAGACCAAACTCTATCAGGAGTGGCAGAGGGTGAAAGAAGTCCATATGGCTTGTGTCTAGAAATTTTAGATTTAAAGTAAACTTCACAAGATTTAATAAATTTTTTAACATCAAGAGAAAAATTAGGCCATCAAAAAATTGAGGCTAAGTAATTCTTGAGTTTTAGAAACACCAAAATGGCCAGCAGTAGGAGAGCCATGATGGAGTTCAAGAACTCTCGTTCGAATCGATTTTGGAACATAAATCAAATTATTAAAGCGTTATAATCATTCTTTGTCAATTACAAATTTATCAATATTTTTAATTTTAGGAATATCAAAATTATTAATAGATAAGGACGTTCTAAAGAAATTATAGAATTCATTATGCTCAAAAGTATTTAAAATAGAATTAGTCAGTCTATCATTATTAATAGTAAGACAGTTAATAAAACGACAAGAAAAATTAAATTCATAATTAAATAAATGATCATTTCTCCTAGATAATAAGTCAGATTTACCAGATTTTTTCCCAGCTCTAAAGAAGAGATTAAAATCAAAACGAGATAAAAATTCATAACATTTAATTTGACAATGCGAAAGTATTTCCGGTTTTCTTGTAAATGTTAGGTTTTTATGATCAATATAAATAATAAAGGGATGACCAGCACCCTTTATAAAGTGACGCAATTGTTCCAAAGCAACTTTAATAGCATAAATGGGGTTGTTTCTTTGAGACTTAGTCAAATTAGAAGAAATAAAGTCCACTGGGTGGAGTTTGCCATCAATTTCTTGAGAAAGTACAGCACCAACTGCAAAGTTACTAGCATCAGTTTCAACAATAAACAATTTATTACTATTAGGATTAATTAAAATTGGAGCAAATATGAAAAATTCCTTTTTATTTTACAAAAGCTTTGTGTTACTCAGGTCCCTAAATGAAATGTACAATTTTACGAGTGAGTTTATGTATTGGTAAAGTTATTTTGGCAAAATTTTAATAAAAACTCTATAATAAGTACAAAGTTCAATCAATAACTAAACTTCTTTGACATTAGAAGGTACAGGCCAATCTAAAATAGCTTTAATTTTTTTCAGATTCAGGTTTAAGACCATCTTTAGATATGATATAACCCAGGAAGGAGGCTTCCATTATGTCGAACTCACATTTTTCTAGTTTAACGTATAAATCGTTATCTAAAAGTTTCTTTAACACTTTTCTAACATGTACATAATGCTCTTCAAAGTTATTTGAATAAATAAGAATATCATCTATATATGAAATAACAAAATCATCTAAGTAGTCACTAAGAACATCGTTTATAAAATGTTGAAATGTTGCAGGTGCATTCTTTAATCCAAAAAATATAACGAGTTCTAAAAGCAGTTTAATACTCATCACCTTCTTTAATTCTTTCTAAGTTATATGCAGATTTAAGATCTAACTTAGTAAAATATTTAGTACCTTTAACTCTGTCAATTAATTCACTTATTAATGGTAAAGGATATTAATTTCTAATAGTCATTTCATTTAATTTTCTATAATCAATACATAATCTCAAAGTGCTATCTTTCTTTTTAACAAATAATACAGGAGCACCTGCAGGTGATTTGGATTTTCTAATAATTCCTTTTGCTAAATTTTCTCTAATATACTTTTTCAATTCATCCCTTTCTGTTTCTGATAAAGGATAAATCCTAGCACATTAACCAGAAGGGAAGAAAATTTTTCTTGAGTCATGGTAGTTCATTAGACAATGTTATTCAATCCAAGGAATACCTAAAATGATATCTACATCAGGAATATAAAGTGCATAGAGTTGAATAACTTCAAAATGGTTCTTGAAATGTAAGATACACTTTTCCGTTTGTTCGTATATGGTAGAAATACCATATCCTTGTCCAGTAACATTGAAAGGTCTTTTAACTTCATTAAATTTAATTTTGTTGTTGTTAACGATCGTTGGATGAATAAAATTCAAATCGGAACCAGAGCCAATAAGAACCGTAATTAGAACTTCTTCAGTATCATTCATTTTTATTTAGAAAGTAATGATATTGTTCTTTATTTTATTCATAGCATTTTCTTCATCAGTTATAGCTCTAATATTTTGAGTATCATTGGATTCCTTTATCATTCTAATTCTTCTTAATTTTGCTGATAGAAGATTTTCATTGGTTTCTCTAATTTTATTCTTGTATTTAACTCCAGAAGGTCTTTTTCTGTTAGGACAATTGAACTGTAAGTGTCCTGGTTGTTTACATAAAAAACATAGACTTTTTTTCTTTTATCAGAAAAGTCTCTTTTGTTTTCAATAAAAAACTTTGATTATAGTTCTGGGCGTATCTTCCATATCTATCGTTCTTGATCCTAAATAAATCAACTTCCATAGGATCTTTAATTATTTTATTATTAAATCTATATTCAGATATTCAATATACAATATACAATATGCAATTTATAATAATTAATTTTAGTAATTAATTTTATTATATTTAACTAATTATTTAATATTAGAAATTTAATTAGGATTATAAATCTTTATTTTATTAATTATCTAATTATTTTATTGAAAGATCCAATAATTATTATTTTATTATATTTTATATAGTTAATATATATATATTTATATATTAAGACTAAATTTATTAATTGATTATATTGTTATTATTTTTAAATTAATATAAAAAGGAATTGAAATTCCAAATGAATATAATCTTTTTAACAATAATAAATTAACCTAATAAATTATTAATCGTATTAAAACTTATTAAAACAATAAATAAAAAATCTAATAAAACATAAATTTTAATTAATTTATAAAACTTTGTGTGTAATAATTAATTTTAATTTTAATTAATTGCTATAAATAATAAAACATCTTAACTTGACCAGAATAACTCAAACTTATAAAATAAATCGACAAACAATTAAACCCACAAAATAAAATTATTGTTTTTTTATACTAATAGAACTTTCCTTTATTCCAAAAATCATTATTCACAAAATTATTAATAAATATTAATATCTTTCAAAGTAAATTTATGCATTATGCATCCATAAAAATCTGATAATTTTATTATTAATTAAATTACTAATAACTTATTTTAATTATTAATATATTAGTCTTTTTAACAATATTCAATATTATTATTTACAATAACTTTAATAATATTAATATTAAAATTACATTATTATTCTATATTATTATTAAATATTTTATAATATTTTTATACTCATCAATATATTAATTTATTTTCCGTAAAAAATACAATAATCTGAATCTCATGATTAACGACTAAACCTATATTAGTAATACAACTTCAACAACTACACCCTAATAATTCACCATTTTCTGTAAAACTTTATTACTATTTAATTAATTATAATTTTAAAATTACTATATTTTATGGTAAATATGAAAGTATTAATAGGTGTAAAATTTCGAAAGATGAATAAAGAGTATTGTAATGATTTCTAATAGAAATAGATTACAAATAACAAAATGACACTTAAATCAAAAATAACTCAAAATAAAAATTCTCCTTTTTCAAAAAATAATCTTTATTAATTAAAAAAATAAATCTCTTATTGTTATTAACTATTTTATAGTCAATAACTAATACATCGATTTAAATGATAAAATTACATTTATTTATATTTTTTCATGATTATATTATAATATATTATTCCTATATAATTTACATATATTACTATTTATTTATAAACAAAATATTTATTAATAATTTTATTAAATAACAATTAACTAAAACTAAACAATAATTAATTCAATAAACTTTCAACTTATTTACAATAATAATTAAATTCAATAAGAACTCATTTATTATTTATTTATTATTTAAATATTATTAATACTAATATTTATATATTTAAAATTCAAAACTATTTTTATAAACTGTTTAAACTAATTTTAACTATTTAAAACAATTCCGAAATTAATTTTAAAGTAATTTAAACTAATTAAACTAAATTTAATAAAATAACTAAATTAACTATCTTTAAATTATTTAAATTAAATTATCCAAAATTATTTACATATTAATATTTCCTTTTGAAATATTTACATAAATTTATAATTAATTTTCATAAACGTAAATAACAAATTTATATAATTTTATTACATTAATTAATTATTATATAATTAATTATTAAAGATTTTATTAAATATTTTCGAACATTTAAAGATACGAATACTTTAGTTAATAGTTCAGTCAATAGTTTTTAAAATATAATTTTTTAAATTATTGTGCTGTCTATATTATAATTGTATTTTTCCACAAGCGTTAACATTCATTATAGTAAGTGATAAATTAAGAGAATCATATCTACCCATATTGGACAGTTATCGCAAATATTAATAGATGAAAAATTGAAATTCATTAGTATATGAATTGGAATTAAATTTCGTTTTATGACAATTTCATTTAAAATTTAAAATTTATTTTTATTATAAAAAAATAATATTATGAATATTTAATATATAGAAACAAAGGGCTTTGGACTATTTTAATAAAAAATAATTCAATTTAATTTAACCCATAAGAAATTAATAAAAATAAATTGAAAAAAAAATGATAACTTCACAAATAATGGAGATTTTCAGCTGAATTTTCAGCAGAAATTACACTCATTAGAAAGTTTTGCTCGAGATCTACAACTATAAATTTCAGCCCATTTTGGCTACAAGAATAAGAAATATATATAAAAAATAATTTGATTATTTAAGTAGCCCCGTAAATAATGAATTAATATTTTATATAGATAAAATTTTTAATTTGATCTGTATGTTATTAATCATTATAATTAAATTATACAGAATAATTAATAATAATTTTAAATATTTAAAATAATTTAGTTTTATATAAATTATTATAATATAATAATTATTAGTAATTAGTTAACTAAACAATTTCAAAAAGATTTTAAGGAATTCCTTAAAATTCTAATTCTTTCTAAATGACTTTTTAAATAGTCTTATATAATTTTATTATTAAAACTATATTCGAATATATAATTTATTAATTAGAGTAATAGTATTAATTCCTTCTATTAATCTTAATAAAATTTATTTCTAAAATATTAGAAGATTTTAATAAAAATTAATTTTTAATTTTTTAATTCTTAATTAATTATAATATATGACACATTTTAACTTGACCAATATAACTCAAATCAAACTAAAAACTTAATAGTGCCCTAAAAAAGTATTTTGTTCTTTTGTTAAATTTTAACTCGTTTATACAAAATCAAGGTAAATTTAAAAATTATAAGCAAAAGAATCAAGTTTTTCACAAATATTGTACTATTACAAAATTAGTGGATGCCTGTAAAAGAAACACCAAAATAGATTACAATAACAACAATAAGAATTTATTTTATTAAATTTTTTATTAAAAATATTTTTTTCTTAATATTATAATAATACATTATAATACATTTATTATCAATTTATAAAACTAAATGTAAAGTTTAATAGAAACTAAAATGTATCATATATATGTTAAAAAAAAAAAGTTAAAAATTTTTTTTTTTTTCTTTTAAACATAACTTATATTTTTTAAAAATCAAATAAAATATTAAAATAAACTATTTAAAACAATGGTTAACCAAAATAAACAAAACATGGAAAACAGATTTGACAAGAGCTTAGACAGAGCCGATAAGGCCGCAATTAACAAAGTTGTAGGCTGATTTAAGGGAATCTACATTTCGATGATCTTAAAATATTAATTTAAAAAAAATTCGATAAATAAAAAAACAATAATAAAACAAAGAAACAAATATTTAAAGAATTGACTATTTTTTTTTTCGTATTTTTTTTTTTATTTAAAATTTTATTTTTTATTTATATATTTTTTTATTGATTAGTTATCTATTTTTTTTTAAATATAGAATTTATTACTCATTATAATTATATTGTAAGATTTTACTCTATATTTCTTGAATTATAATTTATTACATTTTATAGTAGTATAGTAACATTCGAATCTATATTTCTTTATTTATAAACCTTTACTTTTCGTAATCATTTTGTAAAATTCTCCTTTAGATTACATTAATGTTTTTGAAGATCCTATTTCTTCTTTTTTTTTATTTTTAATTACCAACTTTTAATCTATAATAAGATCATTGTATAAAAATAATGACATCATTACCATTTCCGATTTAATTTTAGATTAAAAATATGATAATTGCTCACTCGTTTTATAATAGGTCCTCTGTATGATGCTTATACAATATGAAAGTATTCTTAATAATGAAAATATTTGGCCCTTTATCAACTTTCCTTTAATATTTTATATTTTAAGTTCTTAATGAATGATATTACATCATCTCAATTTGTGTGAATACATTTTATATATCGAGTTTTACATCACTTTCAGTTATAGTCCGCTTTGAAGATAAACCCTTACTTTTGTATATTTCCTTAGACAATTTTTCGATATCCTTTAATTCTTTCTTTAGTTCTCTGAAATGAATGTCACTCATTTTTACCAGAATTTTTAGTATTTAACTAATTTGAATTTAATTTATTTATTAATTAATATTTTATTTTAAGTAGTTTGATTAAAGAAAAATAACAAAACTACCAAGTATTTGTAAAAAAAATTATATATATATATTAAATATATTAATTGTAAATAGTATAATTTATTTTTTTTTTTTTTTTTTTATTTCAAACACTCTGTTTAACAGATAAAAAAATAATATTGTTATAATATTAATTAATCCTTTATTCCAAACACTCTGTTTGACGAATAAATAAAAATTTTTGTAATATTAATGAATCTTTTATTTCAAACACTCTGACGAATAAATAAAATTATTGTTAATAATATTAATATTTACTTTATTTCAAACACTTTGTTCAAGAAAAAAAATTATTATATATTTTTTTTTATTGAGTAAATAATATAAGTACTATACCCGGAGAATCAATAATTATTTCATATGCATATATTATAAATTTAAATCGTTTTTCAAACCCCCAAGTGAAGTTACTGCGTCGTTCGACCTCGTTCTAAAGACCGTCAGTTAGATACTCTTGATATATCGTAATCTTATCTTTAAAACCTCTACTACCCCGCTTCAATGCAACCTCACTCTGTTTTACTTTGCGAATTTAAAATTATTTTTATATCTTTATAACCTCTACTACGTATATCGTTATCTAGATACTATATGCAAGTATATAATTACGCCGGATACCTAAAAAAAAATTTTGTTGGAATAAATATTTACTCAAAGAAAAATATTTTAATGCGTATATAAAAAAATTTTTTTTTTTTTATAATTTATAATTAATAACAATTTTAATATATACTAATAACTTAAAAATTAAATATTTTAAAATTAATTATTATAATTAAATAGCATTTCCAGCTACTTTCCAATAGTATTGTTAGGATTAGTAAAAATCGTTTACGTTTTACACAGCTTACCTATTACGGTGTCATGGATAAAACGCACAGAGTACAATTCTCAAACGAATATTGTAGCACATTGCCTTACAATATAAAAATTGTTAAGGATATCCTTACGTCGATAATTTTTACTCCTACAATCCCAACAATAGTACTGCTTCTGAAGTGTACTAATTCAATTTAAAATAAAATAACTTAATCAAAAGTTATTTAATTAAAGCTTCATTAATAAAATTTTAAAAAAATTTATCTATCACTTTAACTTTATAAAAGGGTTTTAGGAAAAAAAAATGTTTTATAAGAACTATTTCATAAAAAATTTTTAAATTAATAACTAATATTTTAAATAATTATCTAATGTAATATTAAAATTTTGTTTTTCCCCGATATCTCCACCAAAACTTATGTTATGGTTCATTGAGAAAAACAAAAATTTTATACACAAAAGATAAAGATTTAAAATATTTATTTACACAATAACAATTTTATAATTTATTTACTTATTTAATTTTTAAAGTAATTACATTATTTATTCAATTAATTAAACTAATTAAATTTTATTAGCTAAATTATTATTATTCCTAATATTAATACTAATACTATTACTTATATTATTACTAATATTATTACTATTTTTATTTTATTATTATTATTATTTTTATTATTATTAATTTTTTTTTATTATTATTATTAATTTTTTATTATTATTATTATTTTTTTATTATTTTGTGTTATCTTTTTTTTTTTTTTTTTTAGAAGCAGTTATTTTCTTCAGATATTTATATTCGATTTCATTTTTAAAGTTTAATATCTTGGAAATGAAAAAGAATTTAGATATTTAATTAAAAGAATTATTAATTCATTCTTAATTAAATGTTAAATAAAATTATTAACAATATGTTTAATATAAATTCCATAAAGGAATAAAAAAAATTATTATTTAAAAAGATATTATAAAGATTTTAATTAAATAATATCTGGAGTAAATAATTAAAAAGTTTTTAATAAAATTTTTAATTAAAAGTTTACAAAAATATTAATTGAATTTTACAAAAGATAATAAATTATTTAATGATAATTTATTTTAAGTTTAATAAAAATTAATATTAATTTATAATGTTATTGAAAGTTAATAATAATTAATTTGATAAAAATATAATAAAAATATAAAAATAATTTTAATATAGATTCAATAAAGAATTTGTTAATATAAATTTTGAAGAGTTTATATGTATTTTAATATTAATTTAATTAAGATTCAGTAATGATTTTATAAAAAATATTTTTATAAAGATTTTAATTAATATTATAATAATTTTAATTAATTTATAATATTATATAATAAAATTTTTAATTTAATTCAGGGAAGAATATAAGAAAGTTCCATTAGTAAAGAATATAAACTTAATTATGGTTAGGTTTGTCAAAGTTTTTAGATAATTTGGTCTTAACGATTAGGTCAAGATGCCAAATTATAGTAATTGATTAATAATTTAATTTTACTCTTATTTAAAACATATTGTTATTAGTAAATTTTATAATCAAGTTTTTATTTAAAATATAAATTTTATTTAATCTTGATAATATTTTATTACATTATTATTTTATATAATTATTACTCTAATTTAAATTACAATAATCCTACAAAGGATTAATCAAAAGATTTAAACATGTATTTATATAAAATAATTAATTATTAAAATATTAATTATTAATATGAATATGTAATAGTATTAATATAAGTTTGATATTGATAATATAAAGTAAGATAATAATATAAATATTTAATATAAATAAAATATAAGAATCTAATATAGCTAAATATTATATTTTAGTTATAAAATATAATATGTAAAAATTAATTTAATATGACAATCACGTGTTTACATTATTTAATATATATTAATTTCAATATGTAAATAATATTTAGTCAATTAGTTGGCCTAGACTATTTCATAAATATTTTAATAATAATTATTATATTATTAATTATTAATATTGAAATTCAAATAACTGAATTATTGAAATTGAAATTGAAATTCAGTTATTATCTTAACAAAGTTTGTTAAAATTAAGATATAAAATAGTTTTATGATTAATAACGTTACTAGGTTAATATGTTGAATTATATATTAATAATCCAACAATAATTAATTAATAATAATATAAATATAATATAAGATAAATAGTTAAGTTATTTAAACACTTAATATCTAAGAATATTTTAAATAATAATTTCTTTGAAGGATTTATGAAAATATTTATTTATTGAATTATTAGTATATAATTATTGTAAATACAATAACCTTACAAAGAACATAAAAGATAGATTTTTACATCCTTCTTTTATACTTTGTAAGTTACATAATAATAGTATTTAATTATAAAATATTAATAATATAGTAATATGAATATTAATAAAATATTAAGATAATAACAATATCGATATGTTTAAAATATTTAATATAACTAAATAAATTTAATTTATAATTATATAATTAATTTGAATAATTAAAAATAGTAGTTAATATATATGATGTAAACATATATATAAACATAATATAAATAAATACATGTGACGTCATATGTAGATAATTGAAATTATTAATATAAATCTTATTTACTAATATTCTCAGAATTATTAGGCCTAAGATAATTCTTTCAATATTAAATAAGAATTTATATTAATTATTAATTATTTAATTATATATATTATTTATAATTAAATAAATAATATTTTTTAACTTTTGAAATGTAAATAACTGAAATTAAGATTTCAATTCAGTTATAATTTCAACAAAGTTATGTCTAAACATAACAAAATAAGTAATTTATAGTCATTCTTTACTAAAAATGGTACAAGATCTGAAGATTTTATTAATAAAATAATATATTCTAATAATAAGGAAAAATTTAAAATAATAATTCTCTAATTCTAAACCTAAATTAATTAATAAACTATTCTAATTTTAGTCTAAACTATCCTAATCTAAAAGAATCTAAACTAAGTTAAAATAACTTAAACTAATATCTTAATCTAAACTATTCTAATCTAAACTAAACAATTTCTCTAAATCTATTACTATTTCTATAAAATGTTTAATACAATTAATCTATTACTAAACTAATTTTATACTATACTTATCTTAATATTATACACTAAACACAAAAAAACTATTAATTAAACACTTTTAAAACATTATATTTAGAAAAAAAACTATTTAATAAATTTTAATTTATTTTAAACTATTTAATTTATTATTTAACTTTTAGAAAATATTAAAAAAATAATATAATAATAAAGTCGTAAGAAAAAAAGGGAGAGAACAAAAGTATTGTGTTACTTTGTTCTTTTTTATACTAATAAAATATTTATTTGATTGGATTAAAAATAAAAATAAAAAAAATTAATAATAAAAATTTAATAATAAAAATATAATAAACTTAAATTTTCTAAATTATTAAAATATTATATAAAAATTTTACAATATTAAATAATATAATTAATACATGATTTTTTAATACATCTAATTATTTTTATTTAACTTTATAATATTCTATAACTAATATTTTAATATTCAAATTTTTTATTATTTATTTATAATTGTTAATGATATTTTTTACTTTAATATTTTCTTTAAATAGTTTAATTTTTCTTTATTTAATTGTACCGTAACAAAAATGGTATGGTTCATATAATTTTAGGAATATAATAATAATTAGCACAAATAATAAAATTACAATAAAAAAAAAATAATTTGTTTTAAAATCAATATTTATTTATTTAAATTTATAAAAGAAAAATAATAATATAATTATTTATTTAATAAAAAGAAAGTTATTGATTATATTTTATTTCACTAAAAATTACATGTATTTATATTTTTTTATCAAATTAAAATTTGTAAAGCCTAACTATTTTTTTAATAAACTAATTACTAATTATTTTAATAAATAAAACATTTAAATTGAAATTGAATTATTATTTTAGTTAATAATATTATTGTTATAAATAGTAGTTATATATTATTGAATTATTAATTATTTAATAATAGTTTAATATTAATATATATAAAATAAAAATAAAGAGATTATACAGAATATTTTAATTGTGGTTTAGTTAAATTTAGTAATTAAAAATAAATTTAAATTGATAACGAAAATTTTAATAACTAATTTAATAGATTTGATTATTTTCAATATAACATATTACAAAAGAAATATAATATTAATATATTAAGTGGGCAAGGACAATATTCTTGGCTAAAGATTTTTAATACATTATAATGGAATCGGATCGATAATTCAAAAAGGAATTATATGTTAATTGGTGATTTATTAACTTAAGATTTCTATTTAGTAATATTTGAAGAATATTGGAAAGTTCCAATTATATAGAATAGAATAATCTATAAGGTTAGAATAATTTATATTATTCTAGCACAATTAGTATTATTTGTTCATTCTGTATTAAAATGATACAGAATATTTAAAATATTCCATATCTAGTTATTTATTTATTTGGTCGTTTCTCTAGGGAATTATGACACGATAATATATTCTAATAAATATAAGAAAATAATTTATAATAATAATGTTTTATAATAATATTTTATTCTTTATTTATTTTTATAATTTTATTTTTACATACATAAATATTCATTATTACATTCTCTTAATTTTATATAATTGTTAAAATAATTATTTAATATTATATTTTTATTAAACATATCTCTTTAACTATTAATTTCCTAATAACTTTATTTAAAAATACAATTTCATCATTAAATATATTTAACTATTAATATTTAAAATATATTTCCTAAATAAAATATAATTATCAATATTTATAATATAATTCCTAAAACTATATAATTTCTCAAAATAATATTTAAAATATAAAATAAAACTTATTAATAATAATGATGAATTAATTTATTATCATAATAATAGAATCATTAATAATATAATTTATCTATTTTAATTATGATAAAAGAATTAACCATGCTTTTAAAAATAATTATTTGAATAACTATATATAAATTATTTTAATTATTATAACCAATAATATTTATACAATATTTCTAACCTAAATTTCCTACCTAAATCTTATTTTTATAGTGGTACCGTATCAAAAAATGACAAATGTTGGTTATTATCTTAATTTAGAATTTACTTCTAAAAGTGATAATAATGTGCCAATTAAAAAGGTAGTTATTAACACAAAAATGTTAATTAAAACACTAAAGTTTAAACTAAGAAAAGAATATTTTTTTTTTTTTTTTTTTATAATAAAACTTTATTTATCAATATAAAATTGTACTTTTTATTATTTTGAATATTTATATTCTTAATAAAAAGTATTTAAAATAAATGAGAATAAAAGAAAATAATTTATTAAAACTTAAATTTTAAATTTTTAATTCTTGAATTCTGATTTTTTTATTTTTAAAGAAATATTTACATGTTTTTATATTTTTCTTTTAAGTTTAAATTATTTAAAATAAAACTATATAATTATTTTAAGTAAACACTTTTAAGATAAAATAAACAATTTTGTTATTATTAATAAGTTTCTTTTTAATTAATATTAATATCAATTTAAACTGAGATTTAATTTAAAATCGTTAAAGTAAAATAAAAGAATAATTTAATATAAAATACATTGTTCTTTAAATTAAAATAATATTTATTTAATAATTTTAAATCTTTTAATTTATTTTTATTAAAATATTATTTTATAATTATCAATAACTAATGAAGAGGGTTATTATTCCATTTTATTGATTTTTCTTAATTTATAATTTGGTTATTTATCAATTCCTCCACCATCAGATTGAACTTCGTCTCTTGAAGTTGTAATATTTTCTTCTCTTATTGTATATGGATAAACATTTTTAATATGTACGTTTCTTGCAAGTAATTTTCCAGTTTGTGGGTCTTCTAATACTACTGTGTTGAATTTTGGTTCTTTTACAACCCTAAATGGTCCGTAGAAGTAAGGGTCTAACTTTGTCCTGTTAATTAATCTTATCATCACATAGTCTCCAATTTTGTATTGTTTCTTTAAGGCTTTATTGAAACCTATTCTGTGTTCCCAATATTTATTAGCATATTCTGAATATCCTATTGCTTCTTTTACCCATTTGTAATGTCTTAAAAATCTTCGAAAATTAAATTCTTCTTCTGTTTCTCCTTCTTCTTGGTGAATATCCGGAAACATGATTTCCATTGGCCAAGTATCCCTTCTTCCATATAATAGTTCAAAACTGCTGAATTTAGTTTTTGAACTTTTTGTTGTTCTAAGTGCCCATAAGACTGATGGAAGACATTCGTCCCATTCCTGTTCTTCCGTTATTAATAATCGTAATATTTTTCCAATCTCTCTATTTCTGTTTTCTATCATTCCATTTGATTGTGGATGGTGTGGTGCAGTAAAATGTACCCATGATCCATATAAATCGATCATCATTTTTGTAATATTCGAAATGAATGAGGATCCATTATCTGTTATGATTATTTCTGGTGGTCCATGTCTTGCTATTACTTCTGTTAAAAATTTAATTACCTGTTCTGATTTAATATCTGGTATAGCTTTGGCTTCTGGCCATTTAGTAAAGTAATCAACTAAAGTAATTATATATTTATTACCTTGTTTTGTGGCTGGTAACGGTCCGATAATATCTAGTCCTACTCTGGTAAAAGGTTTTTCAATTGGTGTAATATGATCTTCTGTATTTTGTGGTAGTGATTTGGGTCTAAATAGTTGACACTTGTGGCATGATCGAACCCACATTCTAACATCATTCCATATTCCAGGCCAGTAGTATGATTCTAAAATTCTTAAAGTAGTCTTTTCAGCACCTTCATGGCCGACGTTATGAGCTCTATCAATAATATCTTTCTTATCTTCATCTCTATAAATGACTTTTAAATATAAATCGTTTTTTTTATAATATAAAGTGTTATCTATTATTTGATAATTTTTGCTAAAATATTTTCTTATACCTTCTGGTAAGTCTAAATCTCTTGGGTTGATATCACTTAAAATAGCTTTAATACAATTTGTAACACTTTCATTTTGTTTTGATGGTAATCTAGATAAAGCATCTGCGAATATGTTAGACTTTCCTTTTTCGTATATTAATTTTATTTTATATTTATTAAATTCTTCTATCCATCTAAAATGTCTATTTTTGGTTGGTATGCTATTTTCAAAAAAACCTAAAAGTGGTTTATGGTCAGTAATTACTGTTGTTATTTGTTTATTACTTACAATATATTCGCGGAATTTCTTTAAACTATAAATAACTGCTAAGCCTTCCAGATCGGTTATAGAGTAATTTTCTTCTGCAGGCTTTAAGGATCTGCTAACACAATAAATTGGATGTTCCAATTTATCTTCCTCCCGTTGCAAGAGTACACCCCCGATTCCTTTGATAGAAGCATCTGTTCTAATAATGAATGGCCTATTGAAATCAGGAAAGGCAAGTATTGGATCTTTCAAGAGACAATTTCTTAAGTCTTCAAATGCTAAGGTACAATCATTATTCCAATTGTAATTATTATTTTTCTTTAAAAGTTTGAATAGTGGACTAGCTCTAATAGAAAAGTTTTTTATAAATTTTCTGTAATAACTTACCAAACCAAGAAATGATCTTAATTGAGAAATATTCTTTGGGTTTTCCCATAAGGCAATACTTTGGACTTTTGATGGTGCAGTTTTTAATCCATCAGCTGTTAGTACATGTCCTAAAACTTCGACTTTTTCTTTAAAAAATTGACACTTTTGTAAATTTATTGATAAATTATATTTTGAGAATATATCGAATACTAATTTTAAGTGTTTTATGTGCTCTTTTAAATTCTTAGAATAAACCACGATATCGTCAATATAGACAAATAAGCATTCACCTATTAATGGTAGCAATATCCGATTCATTTCTCGTTGGAATGTCGCTGGCGCATTTGTGAGTCCAAAAGGCATTACTAAAAAATTGTAATTTCCAAATTTTGTGGTGAATGATGTTTTCTCGATATCTTTCTTATTCATTGGTATTTGGTGGTAACCAGAAAATAAATCCAATGCGGAAAATATTTTTGCACCCTTTACTGATGTTACTAATTCGTCAATGAGAGGCAAGGCATAAGAATCTTTTATTGTAATATTATTCAGTTTTCTATAATCAATACACATTCTCCATTTTCCATTTTTCTTTTGAACAAGTAATACTGGGAATGCCCATGGTGAATGGGAAGGTTCTATTAGTCCTTTGTTTAATAATGATATTATTTCCTCCTTAAGAATATTTGAATGTTCCTTTGATAATTTGTACGGTTTTAATTTTATTGGTACATTGGTAGTTGTTATTATATTATGAGGATGCAAATTTGCAGTTGTTAATTGAGAAAGAGAAGTTGCCATACACTTTTGATTATTTAATATTAAAATTTTAAATTCTTCCTTTATTTCAAATGGTACTTCGTTAATTATTTCGTTAAGAGTATTCATAAATTCATTTTCTTCTTCGTTTGAAATAATAATTGAATTAATTAAAGGTATGTCCTGTTTACTATTAATAATTTCGCTAACTTTAATTAAACCTTTATCAGTCTTCTTGTAAATAAAATCATCATCTGGGTCAATTAATAATCTATATTTCTTTTGTATACTTCTTCCTATAATTAAATCATAATAATTATTTGTATAGTCTATAATATAAAATTTTTCATTAATAGTTAAATTTTCACTTATTTTTAATTTTATAGTTGTATAATATTGAGTTGGTATTAATGTTCCATCAGCTAGAGCAATGGTAATTGTTTCGTCAGTTTTTACTATGTTATTTAATTCAGTTTTATTAAAACTTTCTAAGGTAATTATATTAATATTTGCACCAGTATCAAATAATACTTTAAAAGGTTGGTTATTTATTTCCCCAATGATAATCGGTATATTAAAATTCGCTATTGAACATAAAATTCTTTCTACTCTTGGCTTTAGACCCTGTTCCAATTCTTTTCTTATTGCTGGACTTGCTGCTAATAGCTGTGCTAAATTAATTTTTGGATAGATTGATTTGATTTCTTCAATAATATTAAACTTTTGTTCTTTATCTAATAATTTTATTTCAGTCATATTCCTTTTAGTAATAAATTTTGTTGGCTTATTTTCATTATAATTATCTTTATCTAAATCAATTACATTATTTGTTTTTATTTCATTTTTATTTTTATAATTTTCATTATTTTTATTACTATTATTATTTTTATTATCATCATTATTCTTATTATCATAATTATTTTTATTATTTTTATTATTTTTATTATTTTTATTATTTGTATTATTTGTATTATTTGTATTATTTGTATTATTGGTATTATTTGTATTATTATCATTATTATTACTAATTCCATTACTGCCATTATTATTAATAATACCATCATTACTATGATTATTATTAAGATTTATACTTTCCTCAAGATTATTTTTATTTTCTATTTCTTGATTATTATTAGTTTCGTTATTTTCATTCTGGTTGGAGTATTCTTCTTCATTATCATCTATATCCATGGCTCTTCTTCTTTTGTCTCTAATTTCTCTTTTTTGTTGTTTTACTATTTTAATTTTGGGTTGGTTTAATATTGAAGGTTTAATAATTGATTTATTTGATAATTTTATTTTGGTTTTATTCAATTGATTTGAAGTTGTAGTCTTTTTTTTTTGTGCGGCATTAATTGTGTATATGTTATTGTTATTATTGGAATTTATTGTATTTGCAATTTTATTTATATTGGGAGATTGCGTACTCCCATTATTTATTTTAAACGTTCATCATTTTGTTCAGATTCTGGGCAGTCAACTTCATTATGTCCGATCCTCATACAATTTACGCAAAAATTAATTTTTAAGTCGGAGAGCTTTTGTGTTATTTCTTTTATTTCTTCATCATTTATGCTTTGTTTTGCATTATTTCTATTATTATTAGTATTTTTATTTAATTGTTCTTTATATTGATAATAATTATTGTACTTATTATTGTAGTTACTATTATAGGATTTATTATTATAAAAATTTTTATTTTGATATCCATACGTTGAACTATTAGCGTTATTATTATTTCCTTCCTTATTTTTATTATTTGGAGAATAAAAATTAATATAAGAACTTTCGGATTGCCTTTTTGTAGAATTATGGCTAGTAGTTTTCTCTTTTGAAGGATTTTTATTTTTATTTTCTTTAATAAGGTTCATAATCTTTTCTTTCTTCGAAGTGATTTTCTGAGCTTCTTCTAAGGTTGTTGGTTCTTCCTCCATTAAGCTTTCGTATATTTTATTCCAATTACGAAAAGCATTTATATAATAAGATGTTACGATAACATCTGAGATTACCACAGTTTTACTTATTTGGTTTAGCAATTCAGAGAATCGTATGTCAAAGTCTGTAATTGTTTCATCTTTACGTATAGTAATAGATGAAAGTTCCAGAAGTCTGGAATTCTTTGACGCAGTTTTCTTATAATACTTTGCTAAATTTGTTAATATAGTATCATATTCATCTGGTATTTTTTTATTTAGAGAATTATAAACTATTGTCCTTGCAACACCATCTGTTATTGCAATTAAATAATCTATTTTCTCTCTTTCTTCGCTTTAAAAGTAAGACACCAATGTTCGAATGCAAACTTCCATTCATCGAATGCAACTTTTGTTTTTCCGAGAATGGGAAGTCTGTTGAACGTTATTAATTTTATTTGATTTTCCATTTTTTTTTTTTTTTTTTTTTATATATTTTTATTTTATTTTATTTTACTTATATATGCTACTTTATTGTATCACTATATATGTATTTTTTTTTTTTTTTAATTTTTTTTTTTTTTTTTTTTTTTTTATATATATATTATTTACTTATATTATTTGTATTATTTTACTTATTTATATTTATATTATTTAACTTATTTATATTATTTAACTTATTTTATTATTTTCTTCATTTAATATATTATCTTTTCTTTGTTTTATATATAAACTAAGATTAATTTTTAATATCTAAAAATTATATATTATTACTAGTTCTATAATGGTTATATATATATATATATTTTTTTTTTTTTTTTTTTTTTTTTTTTTTTATTAATAATAATTAATTATAATTTAATTTACTATATTTTTATTAATTGTGTAACTTATAATTTTTTTTTTAAAATAATTATATCAATAATTTTTAAATTTATTATTACATTAATCTATTTAAATTAATTTCTGCTAAATATTTTATAACTATGATTTAATGGTTTTCTTTTATTTATTATTAATTTTCACTTAAGTATTTTACCTCATTGGGTTTTACATAAGAATAACTTTAATTACCTCATTGGGTTTTAATTTTTTTTTTTATAGAATAAAGAATTCTACTTACCTCACCGGGCTTAGTTAGGATTCTCCACTAGTTTGACAAATGTTGGTTATTATCTTAATTTAGAATTTACTTCTAAAAGTGATAATAATGTGCCAATTAAAAAGGTAGTTATTAACACAAAAATATTAATTAAAACACTAAAGTTTAAACTAAGAAAAGAATATTTGTTTTTTTTTTTTTTTATAATAAAACTTTATTTATCAATATAAAATTGTACTTTTTATTATTTTGAATATTTATATTCTTAATAAAAAGTATTTAAAATAAATGAGAATAAAAGAAAATAATTTATTAAAACTTAAATTTTAAATTTTTAATTCTTGAATTCTGATTTTTTTATTTTTAAAGAAATATTTACATGGTTTATATTTTTCTTTTAAGTTTAAATTATTTAAAATAAAACTATATAATTATTTTAAGTAAACACTTTTAAGATAAAATAAACAATTTTGTTATTATTAATAAGTTTCTTTTTAATTAATATTAATATCAATTTAAACTGAGATTTAATTTAAAATCGTTAAAGTAAAATAAAAGAATAATTTAATATAAAATACATTGTTCTTTAAATTAAAATAATATTTATTTAATAATTTTAAATCTTTTAATTTATTTTTATTAAAATATTATTTTATAATTATCAATAACTAATGAAGAGGGTTATTATTCCATTTTATTGATTTTTCTTAATTTATAATTTGGTTATTTATCAAAAATGGTACAGAATTGAAGATTATAAAAAAAAAATAATATATTCTAATAATTAAAAATTTAATTTTTCACTAACAAAATAAATATTATTTTAACTATTCTAATATAAATAACTTAAATAAATATTTTAATAAAATTTATCTCTAAATTAAAACTAAATTACCAAAACAAACCAAATATTTAAACTAACCAAAATTAATTTTATCTTTAACTATAATAAAACACAAAAACAAAACTAATCAATTTAACTAGAGAACAATTTAATTTTATATAATTATTTATTTAATTATTTATTAATACTAATACTAAATATTTACTATTTCATTCTCGAAAAATTAAAAGAAAAATATAAAAATAAAGTTGAAAGAAGAGGAAGAACTAAAGTATTGTTTTACTTTGTTCTTTTTATATCATTAAAACATTTATTTGATTGGAGTAAAAAAAAAATAAAAATATAAAATATAATAAAAATATAATAACAAAAATATAATAATTTTATAATAATAAAATATAATAAAATATAATTTTAATATAATATTTAATATAAGATAATAATAAAAATATAATAAAGTATAATAAAAATTTTATAATAAAAATATAAAATAATAATAAATATAATTTTAATTATTTATAATAAAATATCTAATTGTTTACTATTACAATATTAAATAAATACAATTAATACATTATTTTAAATAATTTAATTATTTATGCATTATTTAATTTCCTTATTATATATTTTAATACTTTAGTATTTATTCTTATTTATTTATTAATTAATCTTAATAGTTTATTTAATTTTTTATTTAATTTTTATTTATTATTTGTATCGTAACATGATGCCACCCCTAAGATCAGACTTCGTCCCTTGAAGTCTCAATTTCACATAATCTATACGGAACAATATTCTTTAAATGCACATTTCTTTCGGCTATTTCATTAGTAACTGGATCACAAAGCGTTACTGTGTTAAATTGTTTTTTAACTATTTTCATTGGTCCTAAGAAATAAGGATCAAGTTTTCTTCTGTTTATATATTTAACTAATACTAAGTCACCAGGTTTATATTCTGCTTTAAGTCTTTTAACTTGTTTTCTTCTATCTTCCCATATTTTATTGGCAGTTTGAATATTGTTTATGGCTTCTTTTATCCATTTATAATGAGTAGTAAACCTTCTAATTAAAAATTCATCTTCACTTTCATAATTTTCCTTCTTGTCTAAGTTCAACATTAATTCAAATGGCTGAAGATCACGACGACCATACAACAATTCAAAACTTGAGAATTTTGTTGTTTCATTTTTACAAGTACGTAAAGCCCATAACGCACTTGGTAATATTTCATCCCATATAGAAGTGTTTTTGTTGCATAATAATCTTAAGTATTTTCCAATTTCTTTATTGCGGTTTTCAACTTCACCATTTGACTCAGGATGATAAGTAGCAACAAATTGAACGAAAACGCCATATAAATCAAGAAATGCTTTTGTTTTATCGGAGCAGAATTGTGGACCATTATCAGTTACGATTACTCCAAGTATTCCAAATCGAGCAAAAATATCAGATAAAAATTCAATTACATCATCGGATTCAATATTTTGTTTTGGTTTTGCTTCAACCCATTTTGTTAGATAATCAACTAAGACTAATATATATTTATTTCCTTTCTTGGTTGTTGGGAGTGGGCCTATAATATCTAAACCAACTCTTGAAAACGGTAATCCTGGTTTAGTAGCAATGTCTTCTGTTTGATAGTTAAATGACTGGGGTCTAAATAATTGGCATCTTTCACAGGTTTTTACAATATACTTAACATCAAGAATCATATTAGTCCAATAATAGTCACGTTTAAGTCTATTATAGGTTTTAAATACACCTTCGTGACCAATTTTATGCGCTTTTAATATTAAATCAACTTTTTCGTCTTGATTCTTAGTAACTTTTCTCAGTTTACCATTATCCTTAAAATATTCTTCATTATTAATTACTATGAATTTGTCTTTATAACAAGAAAGTAAATTATTTGAATTATTTTCACCTATTTCACTTGTTATGGTACTTATAATTTTATTATGCTCAGTATGTAGTCTGGATAAAGCATCTGCTATAACATTCTTTTTTCCTGGTTCATATAATACTTTAACTTTTAACATCGAAAGAAGTAAAACCCAACGTGTTTGCCTAGAATTATTGGTTTCTTTGTTTTTGAATAATCCTACTAATGGCTTGTGGTCTGTGTAAAGAAGTGTTTCATACTTATTTCCAGCAATATAAGACTTAAATTTTGTAACACAGTAAGTCGCGGCTGTACCCTCAAGATCTGTTATTGCATAATTCTTCTCCGCCGGCTTTAAAGAGCGACTTACAAAATGAATAGGTTTTTCAATGTTGTTTTCATCTTTTTGAAGGAGAACTCCTCCAATACCATCATAAGAAGCGTCAGTACGGATAATAAATTGTTTATCAAAATTAGGCATAGTTAAAATAGGAGCAGAAGCTAACTTAATTTTTAATTCATTGAAACTATCATCTTGTTCTTTATCCCATATAAATTTAACACCTTTCTTACATAATTTGAACAATGGTTTAGCAATATTAGCAAAGTTGAATATAAACTTTCGATAATAGCCGACTGCACCAAGAAAGGACTGTAATTGAGTGATATTTCTTGGTGGAATCCATTCTAAAATAACTTGAATTTTTTCTTGTATAGGGGAAATTCCATTAATTGATAAAGTATGACCTAATAAATTGACTTTTTCTTTGAAGAAGTTGCATTTTTCTAAATTAATTTTTAAGTTATTTTCTTTAATGATGTTGAATACTTTATTGAGATCCTCTATATGTTGTTCAATAGAAGGAGAGAATACAACTAAATCATCAACGTAGACAAACATACAAATTCCAATAAGTGGTAGAAATATCCTATTCATTTCCCTTTGGAAGGTTCCGGGAGCATTACATAATCCAAAAGGCATTACTCGAAACTGGTAATTGCCATACATAGTGGTGAAACTTGTTTTAGGTATATCGTCTTTATACATTGGAATCTGATGAAAACCAGAAAATAAATCGATTGTAGTGAACACTTTAACCTCAGTTCCAATTGAAAATAATATTTCATCGATTAAAGGTAATGCATAGGCATCTTTTATTGTGACGGTGTTTAATTTCCTAAAGTCCACACACAATCTCCATTTCTTATTCTTTTTTAGTACTAATATAACTGGAGAGGACCAGGGAGAATTGGAAGGTTCAATTAACTTGTTATTTATAAGTTTTTCTAATTCAACTTTAAGTGCTTTAGCTTGAACCCTAGAAAGCCTATAACATCGTTGTTTTATTGGTTTGGCATTATCTACTAAATGAATTCTGTGTGGTAATAATTTTGTCGGTTGAAGTTCTTCAATTTTTGTTGCAAAAATAGTGGAAAATTCTATTAATAATTTTCTAACCTTCTTTTTATTTTTATTGGGAATTTCAATTATAATGTTTTGTAGTAAAGTCGCCTTTTTATTTTCATCTTCATCAATTTTATTATTAACTTTGCTATCATTATTATTACTTATAGTATTTAATTCTTCATTATGGTTTTCCAACAATTTATTATTATTTTCATCTTTATTTTTATTAATAAAGCAGTATAAATAAGAATTGTTATTAATATCAGAATTAGATTTATCATCTGTATTTATTGATTCATCTTCTTCATCATCGTTAATAACATCTTCATTATTTTCTTTTCCAAGTTTTGTTAAACATTTCCATGAATTATTTTCTTTCATAAGACATAGAGAATTATTTATTTGGTTTATAAATAAATTATTATCTTTAAGTGTTCCATAACCAATTAAAATATCAAATAAATTATGTTTACTATCAATAACTCTAAAAATATCGTGTAAATTTAACTTTCCAATATTAACATTTAATAGATATATCTCTGTATACACATTTTCTTTTGATAAGACTTGGACAATATTATTTTTTACATATCCCACTGGTTTAATATTTCCTAGCTTGTTTAAGAATTGTTTGGTAACTATATTTATACTAGCACCTGTATCTAGAAAAGCGATTCCTTTTACTTTATTAATTCGACATTCTGTTGTTGCTACATCATCTCTAGCCATTACTGATAAGATGATTTCTTCTGGAGTTTTCTTATTTATTGCAGGGCTTTTCAGCCTCAATGCTTTTATAAATTCCGCTCGTAATTTTGGACTAATATCTAATAATTGTGAAAATGTAATATTTGCAAATTTATTATTGAGATCATTTGTTATATCATATTTTGGTTGTCCATCCATTATCATAATGTGTTTTTCTATTTTATCAGTATTATTATTTTTTGTTTTTCTTTCTTCTAATTGTGTACTTGGTAATTTATTTTGTTTATTAATATTAGTTTCTTGAATAATATTTTCTGATTCTTCAATGATTTCTTTTTCTTTTTGTTTTTTAGCATTTTGTTTCGCTTTGTTGATAGATGGTTGTGCTAAAACTGAAACATCAATTTCATTAAGTCTTTCAGTTTCGGTTGAATGTGTTGTAATAGGTAATATTGAAATATCATTCTCAGTTTGAATTTTATTGCTATTGCTTTTATCGACATCAAAACTAGCATAGGTATTATTGTTTTCAATTGTTTGTAATTCATCATTTTCTAATTCCATTTTTTCAACTTCATTATTATGATTATTCTTTGTATTTATAGTTTTATTTGTTTTTGTTTTAGTCTTACTATAAGGCTTTTCTTTATTTGTTTTCTTATTATTTCTTACGGCAACAGCAACAACTTCATTTTTGGTTTGATTGTTGGAAGTTTTCCTTCTTCCATTTAAAAGTTTAAAGATTCATTATTATTCTTTTCTTCCATTTCTGCAAGTTGTTTGAAAGAGTAAGGACAATGATTGTAATAATGACCCTTTTGACCGCATCTATAGCATGTTTTTTGATTATTATAAGTTGATTTCGTTTCATTAATATTATTATTATTAGAAAAGTTTGATTCTTTTCTTGTAATTGGATTATTGTTGGTATAATTATTGACTTTATCATTATTAAAGTGAATTCTATTATAATTATTTTGAAAGTCAGCATTCCCTTTGTAATTTCTTTGATTAAAATTATTTTTCTTGATGTAACTTTGTCTTCCGTTAAAAGTGGAATTATAATTTATTGTTTTAGTTTGTCTGTAAGGATTAACTGTGTAATTATTATTGTTGTAATAAAATGGATGATTATTATATAACGTTGTCATTATAACTTCATTATTGTTATTTCTTCTTTCTTCAGCTCTTTCTGCAAGTTCAGCTTCTTCAAATGCATCTTCTAAATCCAAACATCTTTGTGTAATTACTTGTGATCTTGCGTAGGGTCTATAAATAATTGATTCTTCATAATCTTCTACTGTAATAAATGTTTGGTAAAACTTTGGGAGATTATTATACATTTTTTTATATCTCCAATTGAAATTTCTTATGCTTTCTCCTTTCTGAATTCTTAACTTTTGAAGCCGTTTGTATTTTTCTTGTGGTGTTATGTCTAAAGCCTTCTCAATTGCGTCCTTAATTTCTTGAATTGTTGGATAATTTTGAACACCATCTTCAATTGTATATAAGTCTTGTATTATTCCCCTTAATTTTCCTTCAACGCACTCCATTGCCCAGGAGTGTATACTCATTGGATTGGTAATATTGGCTAGAGACATGATTCTTGTGAATTCGTCACACCAAGAATCAATATCTCTATCGTATTCATTAAGACGGGGAAGCAAACTTTCTAGTTCTAATATTTTCGTTTTAATAAGATTGAATATATCGATGGATGGATTGATAAGTGGATAAGTTTTTGTTGTTTTGTTAATTATAAGATTATTTTTTATTTCCTATAAATATTTTTTTTTTTTATTATTTTTTGCCTGAACTTATTGAATTAACTTTTTAATGGATGACTAATTAGAAGTATTGATAATTTTTTTTTTTTTTTTTTTTTTTATATAAATAATATAAAGTGAAAATTTCTTGATTATGAATTTAAATATAGAATGATGATTATTTTTGGATTAAACTGATACTGAAGTAAAATTGAATAAATTGAAATTAAAAATGTGTAAGTGAAAAATTTTATTTATTTATTGAATTGATTAATTATTTGATGTATTGAAAATTAAAACTTTTATTTTTATATTCTTATAAAGATTTGTAAGGTGGACCTTATACCTTCGGTGATATAAGTTCATTATTGTTCCAGTGCTCGATCTTGTCCAAAAACCCTGACAACACTCGGATAGTTGATAAACTACGGAAAGTGCCGTGGGGAGTATAATTATTACTTTGGGACGTATTCACGCACTCACGAGATCGACTAAAAACCTTAATTAGTAAAAAATTGGAATCACCCTAATTCTTTACTAATTAATTTTCAACCGGTTTACACACTGTATATAAATCTTTATAATTTTTGGTTTTAATTTTTCTTTTGAATGAAAATAATAAATATACTTTTTTATCAGTATTTAATAATCTTATTTTTATACTATATACTATTTATTTAAATTTAATTATAAAATTTAAACTTTCCAATATCAAAATTAACAAAAATTTTACTTCAATTTAATTATTTAATTCCCTATTTACCTACTAACTATTTTCAATAATTTATTACTAATTTATTTATTTATTTATTATTTTTTTTTTTTTTTTTTTTTTATTTATTTATTACCAATAATTTTATTAATAAAATTTCCAAATTAAATTTATAATCCAAAATTTTATATTTTATATATATATATTTATATTTTTTATTATTATTTCCAATAATTTTATAATAAAATTTCCAACTTTAAATTATAATCCAAAATTTTTTTTTTTTGTCAATTTTCTAACTATTCTATTGGCTAAATTTTAAATTTTTTTTTTTTTTTTTTTTTTTTTTTTTTTTTTTTTTTTTTATTAATTATTCTATTGGCTAAATTTCAAAAAATTTTTTTTTTTTTTTTCTACAACTTTATTATTTATCTAATATTTTTAATTACTATTTTCATATTATTTTTTTTATCTTCAGGTCCTGCATAGCTCGCCAAGATTTATGGTACAGAATTGAAGATTATAAAAAAAAAATAATATATTCTAATAATTAAAAATTTTATTTTTCACTAACAAAATAAATATTATTTTAACTATTCTAATATAAATAACTTAAATAAATATTTTAATAAAATTTATCTCTAAATTAAAACTAAATTACCAAAACAAACCAAATATTTAAACTAACCAAAATTAATTTTATCTTTAACTATAATAAAACACAAAAACAAAACTAATCAATTTAACTAGAGAACAATTTAATTTTATATAATTATTTATTTAATTATTTATTAATACTAATACTAAATATTTACTATTTCATTCTCGAAAAATTAAAAGAAAAATATAAAAATAAAGTTGAAAGAAGAGGAAGAACTAAAGTATTGTTTTACTTTGTTCTTTTTATATCATTAAAACATTTATTTGATTGGAGTAAAAATAAAAATAAAAATATAAAATATAATAAAAATATAATAACAAAAATATAATAATTTTATAATAATAAAATATAATAAAATATAATTTTAATATAATATTTAATATAAGATAATAATAAAAATATAATAAAGTATAATAAAAATTTTATAATAAAAATATAAAATAATAATAAATATAATTTTAATTATTTATAATAAAATATCTAATTGTTTACTATTACAATATTAAATAAATACAATTAATACATTATTTTAAATAATTTAATTATTTATGCATTATTTAATTTCCTTATTATATATTTTAATACTTTAGTATTTATTCTTATTTATTTATTAATTAATCTTAATAGTTTATTTAATTTTTTATTTATTTTTTATTTATTATTTGTATCGTAACAAAAGTTGATACGATATATTTTTAAATATTCGTATTTACAATAGTTTTGGGCGCTACACTGGGGAATTGTACTAAATTATATATTCTAATAATAATATTAATTATTTTATTTAATTATTTAAAATTTTTATTTTAGGATATTTGTTTTGTAATATTTTATTTTTATTTTATTTTATTTTATTTTATTTTATTTTATTTTATTTTATTTTATTTTTATCATATTAATTAACTATTAATAATTATAATTTAATTATAATATTCTACAATTAATTACTTAAACAACTAATTTTATTAAAACTAATAACTAAACTACTATCTTAACTAATTAAAACATTTTTCTTATATTAAATCAACTATTACTAATTAACATATATCAATAATTTTTTTTTTAACAAAAACATTTTTTTTTTTTATAATATTTTTTATATATTTTTTTTTTATAATTATTATCTCTATATTAAATCATAATTGTTATATTTTATATAAACATTAATATAAAAGTTTATATTATAATAATTAAATTTTATACTATAATAATGTTATTTTATATGATTTATAATTAATATAATTCATCATTTTTATATAATTAATTTTATAATAATATATATTTTACAAACTTTATATAATTAATATAATTTAATAATAATTTTAAAATATCATTATTTTTCTTTTCATCTTGTATCAGAACGCCCACGCTTTAGATCAGACTTCGTCCCTTGAAGTCTAAAGAATATTTGTATGAAATAATAAATTTTAAAATTTATAAGGCATTATTTTTTTTTTTTTTTTTTTTTGTAATATAATTATATGATTATTATATATATATATATTATATTTTTTTTTTTTTTTTTTTTTTTTTTTTTTTTTTTTTAGGTAGTGATTTATTTTAAACTATTATTATTTTTTAAATATTAATATTAATCAGTGATTTCTACAAAACTACTTATATAAGGAATAACATTTTTGAGATGTATATTTCTTTCGGCAACTTCATTAGTAATTGGATCACAAACTGTAACAGTATTAAATTGTTGCTTAACTATTTTTAATGGTCCAATAAAATAAGGGTCCAATTTTCTTCTATTAAAATTCCTGATTAATACTAAATCTCCAGGTTTAAATTCACTTCTTAATCTTTTAATTTGTTTTCTTCTATCTTTCCATAGTTCATTAGCAGTTTCTATATTCCGAATAGCTTCATTAATCCATTTATTATGTGTAATAAATTTTCTTAAATAATATTCTTCATCAGTTTCATTTTCATGTTTTTGATCAACATTAATTGTAAGTTCGAAAGGTTGCAAATCCCTTCTACCATAAAGTAATTCAAAACTGCTATATTTTGTTACTTCATTCTTCGCTGTTCTAAGCGCCCATAAAGCACTAGGTAGAATATCATCCCAATCTTTATTATTTTTTCCTAAAAGCCGCAAATATTTTCCAATTTCTCTATTTCTATTCTCAACTTCTCCATTAGAAGGCGGATGATACGTAGCCACATTATGTACATATACATCATGCAAATCGAGAAAAGCTTTAGTTTTATCTGAAATAAGTTGTGGGCCATTATCTGTAATTAATAACTCTGGTATTTCATGCCTCGAAAACACATTAATTAAAAATCTTATTACATCTTCAGATTCTGTTTTTTCTAATGGTTCAGCTTCCACCCATTTGGTAAGGTAGTCAACTAATACTATGATATATCTATTTCCTCTAGCAGTTGTATATAATGGACCAACTAAATCTAAACCAACTCTTGTGAAAGGCAATCCTGGTGGTGTTGGAATATCTTCAGGGTATTTATTTTGAGGCTGTGGCTTATACATTTGACATTTCTTACAACATTTTATAAATATTTTTATATCTTTATTCATTCCTTTCCAAAAGTAATCTCTTTTTAATCTATGATAGGTTTTATAACAACCTTCATGTCCTACGTTATGTGCTAAATTAATTAATTTCCATTTTTCTTTTTCATCAAAAATTACTCTTCTTAAATTATTATTTTGTTTATAATAAATAATCCCATCTATTTCTACAAATTTTTGTTTTATATAATTATCAATAAAATCATTTAAAAATTTTTCATCATTATTATTATTTTCATTATTATTTATTTCATTATTATTATTATTATTATTATTATTATTATTATTATTATTATTATTATTATTATTATTATTATTATTATTATTATTATTATTATTATTATTATTGTAATCATTATTATTAGGTGTAACATTTATTACGAAATTTGTATCTAGATATACATTATTGTTAGATAAAATATTTCTTGAGTAATTTTTATTTATATCATTATTTAACATTTCATTATTATCATCCTTTTGAAAGTTATTATTTGTAAAATTATTATTAATTTTATCAATTTTTAAAATATTATTATATTTCTTTTTTCCTATAGTTATACTTCTATGATCTTCTTGTTCATTTTTATTAAGAGATTTTTTGTTAATATTTTTATCAATATTCAAAATTTTATTGAATTTATTATTAATGCTTATATTATTTTGATTTACAATATTATTTTTTTCATTTTCATTTTCTTTTTCATTTTCATTTGTTGTACTCTCATTTTTTATATCTCTAAATAATACATTATTTTGAATTACATTATTATTTAATATTTCGGTTTTAAAGCTTGTTTCCTTTGTTAAATAATTATTATTTTTATATGCATCATGTATATTATTATATTTTGTATTATAATTTTCTTTGTTTTCATTTGAATAGTTATTTTGAATAATGTTACAATTTTTTAATTTTTCATCTAAGTAATTAATTTTATTATAATTATTATTTTCATTGAGATTATTATTTTTATTCCTATTATTATTTCCAACAAAATTATTTTCATTAGGATTATTGTTTTTATTATAATTGTTATTTTTAATATAATTATTATTAGTATTAAAGTTATTATTTTTATTAAACCCATTAATTTCTATTTTTTTATCAGAGATATTATTTTTATTATAATTATTATTGTTTTCATTCTCATATAATTTATGATTGTTTGTGATATTATTTATTTTTATTTTTTTAGATAAATTGCTATTTTTAATAGTATTTTTATTGTCTATTTTTATAAATAAATTGTCATTAGTATTTTCCCTACTGATTTTATTTCTTGATTTATTAATTTCATTAGAATTATTATTTCTTATATTCTCTTTTAAAATAATATTTTTAATTGAATTATTATCTTTATTAAAATTGTTTTCCAAAATAATATTTTTATTTTCTTCTACATTCTTATTTTGTATATCTTCACCAGAATTTAATCTTGAAAGTGCATCTGCAATTACATTTCTCCTCCCCTCTTCATATAAAACTTTAACTTTTAAAATACTGAATTCCGTAATCCATTTAATATGACGGCTAGAAGTAGGTTCTTTACTATTGAAAATATAAACTAAGGGTTTATGATCAGTGTACAAAATAGTTTCAAAATTATTACCTGTTAAAAATGGTCTAAATTTCATAACACAATAGTAAGCAGCTAATCCTTCCAAATCCGTAATACTATAGTTTAATTCTGCATTTACTAAGGTACGACTTTCAAAATAAATAGGCTTTTCATCATTATTCTCATCTAACTGAATAAGAACTCCACCAATACCATATTTAGAGGCGTCCGTACGAATAATAAATGGTTTTTCAAAAACAGGAGGTGATAAAATAGGTGCAGAAATTATTTTATTTTTTAATTCAACAAAAGCCTTATTAGTAGTATCAGTCCATACAAAAGGAACATTTTTTTTTGTAAGTTCATATAATGGTTTAGCAATTTGAGCAAAATTATAAATGAATTTCCTATAATAGCCAATAGCACCTAAAAAAGAACGTAGTTGCTTAATATTTTTAGGAGGTAACCAATTCATAATAACATTCACTTTTGAATCAATAGGACTAATTCCTTTAGTAGATAATTTGTGTCCTAATAATTCTACTTCTTCTTTAAAAAAATGACATTTCTCTAAATTAATTTTTAATCCATTATTATGTAGAATTTTGAAAACCTTTTCAAGATCTTTAATATGCTGATCCATTGAGGGAGAATACACAACAAGATCATCGATATAGACAAAGACACAAACACCAATCAAGTCGAAGAATATTCGGTTCATCTCCCTTTGAAAAGTTGCGGGAGCATTACACAACCCAAAAGGCATAACTTGAAAATTAAAATTACCATAAATAGTAGTAAAACACGTAATATCTCTATCATCAGGATGCATAGGAATTTGATGGTATCCTGAAAATAAATCAATTGTTGAAAGAACTGCGGTGTTTCCTACATAATAAAGAATATCATCGATAATAGGAAGGGCATAGGCATCTTTCTTCGTACAGTTATTTACTACTCTATAATCAACGCACATTCTTACTTGACCATTTTTTTTTAACACAAGAACAACTGGTGAAGACCAAGGAGAATTTGAAGGAACAATTAATTTATTGTTAATGAGTTTAATTATTTCTTTTTTTAGAGCATCTGCTTGTACTTTAGAGAGTCTATATGCTCTCTGTTTAACAGGGTGAGTACCAGGAACTAAATTAATTCTATGAGGAAATAATTTAGAATTACCTAAATCATCTGTTTTAACAGCTAAAATATCCGTGTATGATAAAAATAAAATTTTAATTGAATCTCTAATAGAAGAAGGTACTTCAGATAATATGTCGTGTACAAGCGAAATTTTCTTATCATTTTGCAGAGATTTTAAATCAACAAAAGATGAATTATCATCAGAAGTTATTAAAAGAATAGCGGGACAAATTTTTGAATCATTATTAAGAAATAACACATTATTATCAATAGAAAATAAATCATTATTATTAAGAACTTCATCATTAGATAATATTAAATTATCAAAATCACTAATATTTATATTAGAAGTATCATTACACAAAAAATTTGAACACGCACAATAATTGATAATACCATCACAACGCGTAACATAATTTTCAGAATCATTTTTATTAATATTTAAATCATTAACATTAGAAAAATTTACATTATACATTAAATTAGAAAGTTCAATAAAATCACCATTATCATTTTTACGTAATAAAGTATCATCAACTAAATCTAGCACAAATCTATTTTTCTTAAGCGTGTCAATACCAATTAACACGTCGAAAATATCATCTTTTTCTATTTTTCTGAAATAGTCTTTGAAAGTGTAGCCGCCTATTTCAATTTCTAATTCGTATACATCCGAAGAAATATAATTATTAGAATAAGCCTGGAATATTCTTTCCGAAATAGTTCCAACGGCCGTTTTATTTATTTTATACTTCTCGAATGCAGCAGCAGTAATTAAATTAACACTTGCACAAGAATCTAAGAATATTTCTGCGTAGGATCCTTCAATAGTACCATTTACTTTTATAACTTTATAGTCGCTTAACAATGATAAAGCATTTATTAAAAATTCTTTACTGGTACTTTTAATTAATTTTTGTTCTTTGTTAAACCCGGTACGAAATTTAGGACATAAGTCCAATAAGTGTGCCAATTTAAGTTTGACTTCTATATTGGCAACATCTTTAACCAGGTCATTTATATCATAATTATCGACCAAATTGATCATTTTAATATGTTTCTCTAATTTTGACGTCTTAGTATTACCTCCATTTTCATTTTCGTTTGTAGTATTGGATATTATCTCTTTAATTCTATTTAATTTGTTAATTTTTTTTGCGTTTGAAATATTTGGTTGGTTTATATATGATATATCCAAATGTTCCAATTTTTCTGTGTTATTATTACTATCATTATTAGTATTAATATTATCATTAATGTTATTATTATTATTATTATTATTATTATTATTATTATTATTATTATTGTTATTATTATTATTATTATAATTATTGATATTATTAGAATTGTCATTATTGTTAATATTATTATTATAATCATCAATATTAATATCATGATTATTATTATTATTATAATTTAAATTATTTGGATCATCCTCTAAATTCATATTATCTTCATCTCGAATATTTCCATTATTATTAATTTCAATAATATCTGGATTTTCTCTAAAATTAACCTTTTTTGTAGAAGAAAGATATTCACCTTCAATTATTTTATTATTATTTAGTTCCTCATTATTATTACTATCATTATAATTATCATTATTATTATTTATTTGTTTCATGGCTAGAGTGTGAATAGGAACTGGATTATCTTTGAGATGAAGCCTTTGTGTTTCTTTATAAGGCCCCTTATATTTTTCTTTATTTTGTTTCCCTTTTCTCTGAGCAGCAAAAACAACTTCATCCTGGAATTCTTCATTGGTATCTCTTAAATAAACATTATTATTATTATTTTTATTATAATTGTTATTATAATAATCATTTTTTTCATTATCATTATCCTTAATATTATTATTACAATGATTATTACAATTATTATAATGATTATTATTATCATCGATATAATAATCATTATTATCATTTCTCATATTAACATTATCACTATTACATTTCATAATACTATTATTATAATTATAATTATAGTTATTGTAATTTTTATAATTATTATTATGATTGTAATTATTAGTATCGTTATTATTATAATTATCATTACTATAATCACTATTACTATAATTATTATTAAGATTCTTATTGTTATAATTACTATTATTATTATTAATATTAACATTATTATTAATATCACTATTATTATTAATATTACTATTATTATTATTAATATAACTATGACTATTATTATTATAATTATTGTTATTAATATTACCTCGATTATTATAATCATCATTATTATAATTATTACCATTATTAACAAAATTATAATTATTATTATAACTACTATTATGATTATCATTATTATTATTATTATTATTATTATTATAACTATTACTATTATTATCATTATTGTAACGATTATTAATGTAATTATTATTATATGTGTAATTATTATTTTTGTTATTTTTATGGTTATTGTTATTATTAAAGTTATTGTTATTATTAGTATTATTGTTATTGTTACAATTTGGTTTATTGCAATAATTATTATTACTATTATAATTATCATAAATATTATAATTATTATAATTATTATTATCATTATCATTGGAATTAGTATTAAAATTATCTTTTCTATTGACTAAATAAATATTCTCATTGTTTTTATAGTTGTTGTCTTTATTCTTGATATCCATTTCTTCATTATTTCCATAATTTTCATTTCTTTCATTATTATTAATTAGTAAATTATTATTTTTATTTTTAATATTCTTATAATATATATTATTTTCATTATAATTATTAGGTTCATTAATATTATTATTATTATTATTATAATGATTATGGAAGTTATCATTACAATAATTGTCGTTGTTTATACATAAAAGGGTGGTTTGTTTACTGGAAGTTGGCCTTCTCCCATAATCTATTTTAAATTGCTATCGCTTCTAATATTTTGCTGATGAGGATTTTGATTATCAAAGTACCTAGGATTACTTTTATTTCTTATTTCCTCCATATTTCTTGCATTGTTGTAGTTATCATTGTTATAGTTGTCATAATTAGTATTATTAGTATTATAATTATTATTTCCATAATTACTATTACTATTATAATTATTATTTCTATTATAATTATTATTGTTATTATACATATTATTGTTATTATAATTATTATTGTTATAATTGCTATTAATATAATTATTATTGCTATAATTGTTATTATTATAATTATTATTGTTATTATAATTATTTTTTCCTCTATTGTTGTTGTTCCTAAAATTATAATTACCATTGTTAATATTATTATTATTGGAATTATTATTATAGTTACCAAAATTATTATTATTATTATTATTGTTACTGTTATTGAAATTATTATTATTATTATTATTGCTACTATTAATATTACTGTTATAGAAATTATTATAATTATTATTATTGTTATTATAATTACTGTTATAATTATTATTACCATATAGAGTATTATAATTATTATTATTATTATTATTATTAATATTATAATTATTTCCATTATTTCCGTTATTAAACATTCTATTTCCATTATTATTATAATTATTTTCATTATAAAATCCAGAATTAAATTTTCCGAAGGTCATTAATTGATTCTGATCCTGACTATAATTAAGAGATTTATTTTTATTTCTTAAATTTCTTTTGTTACATTCTCTTGCTTTGTGACCTGGTTCGCCACAGAGGTAGCAAGTAAAATTTCTAAATTGATTATTATTATTGTTGTTATTATTATACCTTGAATTAAATCTTTCTTGACGATATCGACCAGTAGAAAACAGATCAGCATTGCCCACATAATACGCATTTTGTATAGAATTATCTAAATCCCTATTTCCTTCGGTCAATCCTCTATATAATGGATGTTCTAATAAAGAATTTTGACAATTAGAATTATTTTGGAAGACCATAGAAGTGTTGAGAAATTCATTATTTCCTATGGTCCTTTTTTCGGCTTTCTCGGCTCTTACAGCCACTTCAAAAGCATCCGACAAGGTATCACATTCGGCTAAGAGAATTTGAGAATGAACATATATTCTTGATTTTATTGAATTTAAATAATCATCGACTGATATAATCTTCTGATAATCTCTATCTAATCGATGATACAAGGTTAAATAACGGTAGTTAAAATTCTTTATATTTTCATTTGGTTTTATTTTCAGATTTTTTAAAACTGAGCATTTATCAGCTGGTTTTATATCCATATACTTTTCAATAGCTGATTGCACTTCTTTATAGTTTGGATACCTTGTGATATTATTCCGAGTGGTTACTAATGATTTCAAAACGTTCCTCAAGTCAGCCTCCACGGCTATTTTTAGCCATACAAAAATTCTAGATGAATCTTGGATGTCATGCATTTCCATGACACCCTTAAAATCTTCTATCCATGTGTCTATGTCTTTACCATAGTCACATAGATATGGTAGATCACGTTTTACTTTGGAAGCGTCAACCATTATTAATTAACTACTAAAAAAGGAAAAAAAAATGAAACAAAACTTATATTTAATACGTAATTTATTTTCTTATTTAATTCGACTTATCTCTAATATTATTTATTTATTTTTACTATTATATATATATATATATTTTAATAAAAAAAAAAAAATAAATTTTTTTTTTTTTTTTTTTTTATAATATTATTATTATTTTCATATAATTTAATAGTGCAGCGCCCGGATTCTCCACCAAAAATATGATACGATATATTTTTAAATATTCGTATTTACAATAGTTTTGGGCGCTACACTGGGGAATTGTACTAAATTATATATTCTAATAATAATATTAATTATTTTATTTAATTATTTAAAATTTTTATTTTAGGATATTTGTTTTGTAATATTTTATTTTTATTTTATTTTATTTTATTTTATTTTATTTTATTTTATTTTATTTTATTTTTATCATATTAATTAACTATTAATAATTATAATTTAATTATAATATTCTACAATTAATTACTTAAACAACTAATTTTATTAAAACTAATAACTAAACTACTATCTTAACTAATTAAAACATTTTTCTTATATTAAATCAACTATTACTAATTAACATATATCAATAATTTTTTTTTTAACAAAAACATTTTTTTTTTTTATAATATTTTTTATATATTTTTTTTTATAATTATTATCTCTATATTAAATCATAATTGTTATATTTTATATAAACATTAATATAAAAGTTTATATTATAATAATTAAATTTTATACTATAATAATGTTATTTTATATGATTTATAATTAATATAATTCATCATTTTTATATAATTAATTTTATAATAATATATATTTTACAAACTTTATATAATTAATATAATTTAATAATAATTTTAAAATATCATTATTTTTCTTTTCATCTTGTATTAAAGTAATATGTAATATCCGAATAGTGTAGTGGTTATCACGTTTGCTTTACACGCAAAAGGTCTCCGGTTCGAACCCGGGTTCGGGTAAATTTTTTAGAATAAAAATAATTTTATAATATTTATGAAAAGATGATTGTATTATTAATAAGTAAATACGTATTTATTCAAAAATGTAATATTTAATTTTAAATTGAATTAATTAATTAATTTTGTTTATAATATAATTAAATGAAAGTAATAAATATTTTGATTTGAAAGGGCTATTATATTAATCAAATATAGAGTTAGAATTGGTAATGTTCTGTATCAAAGTTTAAATAATACAAAGATTTAAAGATGTTTTATTGATAAAATTTATTATAAAAATAATTATTATAAAATATATTAATAAAGATTTATTTAAAAATATTTATTATAAGATTTATTATTAAAATTTATTATTTAAATATTTAAAAAAAAATTTATTGATAATATTTAGTATAAATTACCAATAAAATTTAATAATAGTTATAGAATATTAATATTAATAAAATTCTGAAATATTGAATAAAAGTTATAAAATATTAATAAAAGCTATAAAGTATTCATAAGATATTGATAAAATATTAAAATTAATTTTTATTATTAAGTTATTAAAGATTTATAATTTTAATTTGGGAATTAATCTGTTTTTTTTATGATATGTTGTATCAGAATTGATAAAGAATGAAATTGAAAATTAGAAAATAAATATAAAGTGCTATTTTTAAATAATTAAGTAATTAATATAATTAAAATATTTGAATTATAAAATATTTAATTAGTTTAAATAATAAATAATAATAATAATTAAACTAGAATTATAATTATAAAAGAAAAATAGTTATTTAAATAATTAATGTTAATAATTTAATAATTGTTTATAAACAAAGTTAAAATTAAGAAAAATGTATAAAAGAAAATGTAAAAATTAGTTTAGAAAAATGTTACTAATTAGCCATTAAAATTAGATAATATTAATTAAAATGATAGTTTTAACAATTTTATAATAAATTTGATATCTTAAATACATAAAAAGATGTATTTTTATTTTAATAATTAACAAATAATAAAAGGATTATTTTAATAAAACATATTTTGAATATTTATAATATTTTAATAATGATATAATATTAACATTTTAATTTTTTTTTAATTTTCTTTCACGAGGATATATCACTTTCTCGTCTAGAGAATTAAGGTATATTAATTTTACGAAATGTTTCTTTAATACTACGAAAATTATTATTTTTGTTTATATTATTTAAGCAATAATTTTTAATTTTTTTTTTTTTTAAAAAATTTAACTATTTATAACTAAATATAAACAATAATATTTTTTATTTTGTTATTTATAAATAAAGTATAAACTATAATATAATATTTACTATTTATAATTAAAATAAAGTTTAATTATATTTTATATTAAAACTAAAATTATTTACATTATTTAATTAAAGTTTATTTACATTTATTAAATTTTTAAATAATTTATTAATAATTTAGTATTTTTCTGAATGTAATGGCTTAAGAATGATATAGGATTTTAGAATATTATTTAATAATTTTGAAATGTATATTCATAACAATTAACATTTATAACTCCTAAAAATAAACCAAGAACAACAAATAACACAAACAAAATCAAAACCAAAACTTCTTAAGACTTACTGTTATTTTTATTGTTTTATTTCTACTAAAATTTTTAAGAAAGAGATTAAAATTAAGAGCTATTATTATAAGAAATTAAGAGCTAGACAATGGTGAAGACAATATAATAAATCCATCTTTGTTTGAAGAAAATAACCCCCATTCCATTCTGAAGGAACATTAAAGTTTATTACGGCAATAACTGAACTTATCCCAACATTCTTCTCTGCTAATGGATTACTAACTAAAGAACAAGAAGAGGAGAACAAAGACAATATTCCTGTAATAATCATTCAATGTGAGAAGTTCTTTTTGCACCATCCGAAATCTTTTGAAGAAGAAGTATCAAAAAGTACATTCTTAGTGAATAAACTTAGTGGGACCGCTAGAAAATGGGTTTTGTCTTTACTGTTGGACGGTACTTTAAATTCATTTAGTTATAAAGAATTTAAAACACTTTTAATTAAGAACTTTGATGGAGGAGATGACAGAAAGCAAAAATATGTTTTGATGGATAAACTATGGGCGCTCAAACAAAAACAACTTGAGTGGCTGAATACATCATTGAATTCAGGAAAATCGCAGGAAGATTGGGTCGTCCAGATGAAGTTTGCGTTGATATAATCGGAAAGGGACTTATAGATAAAGTTCGAGAGGAGTTCGACAAGCAAGAAAAACCTGGAACACTATTCGAGGCTACTAACATGATTATGGCTATAAATAAAAAATGTTATTTGGAAAGTTGTATCCGAAATAAACGTGGGTCATTTCAAAAGCGAAATAATAAATCATTTAACAAAAAGAAACATAAATTAAATAAATCAGAAAACAAATTTAAATTTCATAATAAAAGAGAAAACAAATTTATTTAAGTTTAATAAAAATCTAAAGAACAAGAATAACAATGATGTTCTATCTGCAAACTATACACCAGATAAATCAACTACTATGACTACAACATTTATTATTTCCTTTAATAACAAGAATATTAAAATCAATATAATTTAATTAAAAATAATTATAAAATAAATATATAGAAAATAGTTTTTACTATTTTCTTTGATATTTTTAAGTTAAATAAATTGTTTTTAAAGATTAATATAATAAATTTAATAATCTTTAATTATTTTAAATAATACTTGTAATTATTTTCAAAAATAAAATAAAATTTTTATAATATTTAATTAATAAATTTGATAATATTTAAATAATAAATTTTTATAATAATTAATAATTTTTAATAATAATTTTTTAATAATAAATTTAATTAATAATCTTAATAATTTTATAATAATATTATAATAATATTTAATAGTTATAATAAATAAATTTTTATAATAATATTTAATAATTTTAATAATTTTATAATATTAATAGTTTATAATAATTTTTATAATAATATTTAATTAATAATTTTAATAATTTAGTATCTTAAAAGTATAATTTTAATATTTACAATTGTATTTTGATATATAAATATATTTAATAATATAACAATAAAGTAATTAATTAAAATTGATTTACATTATTTACAAGTTAAAATTAATTTATATCGAAATAAATTAAATTTTATTATTAAGTTTAGGTTATCAAGAATATAGGAAAGTACAATTTAGTAAAGAATTATTAATAATAAAATAAAGGTTATTAATTCATTCTTTACCAAACTGTAATAATTCTATTAAGAACTAACTCAAAATAGAATTATTAACTACAACTTAACGACTAATTCATTAAATTGAGAAAATAAAATAAAATAATTTTTTTTTACCTATAGAGTTTATTATAAAATTAATTATAATAATAACACAAAAAGCAAAAGAAGAATTGTTTGTATAAATTTGATTTTAAAAATATGTTTTTGAATATATTTTTTTTTAATTTATTAAAGTTAAAAATATAAAATTGTTACTATTATAACTATGTTTTTTATAATAATAACTCTTGATTTCTCAAAGAGAACTCAAGAGCCTTATTTATATTTTTTTATGAAAATAAGGTTAAATAAGAAAGGGTTTTCTAATCTTAATAAATCTCTTATTTAGGAAAAGATTAGACAGAAAACCTAGATAAGTTTTCGATCGATATTCTATCCATATCGATCATCGCATTAATTAAGTAAAACCGATTACTTCTAAAAGTAATTGGGAAAAAACTTAATTAACCGATTTTTTAATCTAATCAAATGATCGAAAATAAAAGAATAAAATAATAAAAGATATTTCGATCATATAATTTATCCTTATAAAAAATATAAAATTAAATAGTTAATAAAATACATAATACATTATAAAATACAGAATACATTATAAAATACAGTATACAATAAAATACAGAATACATTAGTTACAGTAGAGAAATTAATATATTGTAAATATATCATTTAAAATTAATTAAATAAATTTTGTTAAATTAATGAATATATAAAATTAAATTAAATAAATTTAATGAATAAATATTATATGTAATTAAATAAAGTTATAGTTATAATAACTTAACTATGTAAAAGTTTTTAAGGTAATAGGTAAGATTCTTGCTATATCTTTCCTAGTTTGGGTTAAATTGGTCAGGTCAAGATGTTTTTATTAATTATAACAATTTAGTTAAATTTAAATAATAAATAACACACACAGAGTTTTATAATTAAGATTTCAATATTTAAGATTTATGTTTTATTAGAACTTTATTTAATATATATTTTAATAATAAATTTTAACTAAGATTAATATAAAAAATTATTTATTGTTATAACTAATTATTTAACTTTAAGTTAACACATTAAATTAATAATCTTACAAAGAATTCAAAATATGGAATTTCAAATCCTTTTTATACTAAACTAAAATAATAATTAACAATATAATTAATTAATACATTATAATCTTGATATATTCATACATGTATATAAACTATATAAAATATAATAATAAAATAATATTGATAAGAATCTTTTAATACAGTAACTATATAAATTATTCATAAAACAATTTAATAATAAAACTAATTTAATAATAAAATATAAAATAAAATAAATTATTAAAACTAATTAAAAATTCTCTTTCGGAAATCTTTAGAATAATAAAAAATTCCTTAGAATCTTTTAGAAAATAATTGAATAAAATATATAATAATAAAATATATAAAACTTATAAAACTTATTTAAAATATTATAAAACTATTACTAATAACTAATTCTGTATTTTTAATTAATAATACAAATTAATAATATAATTTCCAAGTTAAGAGATTTATCTAATATAAATTTCTTAATTAATAATTTAGGGTCTTAAATAATTAAATTACATTTTTTTATATTTAAATATCTTTAAAGTCCAATATCTCGTTATCTAGTTGTCCAATAAGGTTGATTTTAACATATGTTGTAGTTCTCGTCCGTAGCTTTCCAATGGATATAATTTTAGCGGGAATTTCAATATAATATTTCCATTATTTGTATCGTTGTTTTTCTTCATGTTATTTTTATCAAATTCTTAAGGGTTAAATTAAATTAAATTATCTTTAATAAATAAGTCCAAACCCTTTGGTTTCTAATTCTTTAATGTTTCTAATATTTATTTTTATAATTAAAATCGCATTAAAATAATTTTTTGTCAATAACTAAATTAAATTTCAATTGATCTAATAGTGAATTTTAACTTCAAATCCACTAGTATTCGTGACAAACTATGTAAAATTAAATTGAGTGTTTAGGTAAGATTCTTGCTATATCTTTCCTAGTTTGGGTTAAATTGGTCAGGTCAAGATGTTATTTTAATTATAACAATTTAATTAAATTTAAATAATAAATAACACACACAGAGTTTTATAATTAAGATTTCAATATTTAAGATTTATGTTTTATCAGAACTTTATTTAATATATATTTTAATAATAAAATTAACTAAGATTAATATAAAAAATTATTTATTGTTATAATTAATTTATTAACTTTATGTTAATAGTTTAAAGTAATAGATAAAGGTTAAAGGTTAATAATCTTACAAAGAATTCTAAATATGGAATTTCAAATCCTTTTTATACTAAACTAAAATAATAATTAACAATTAATTAATACATTTTAATCTTAATATATTCATACATGTATATAAACTATATAAAATATAATAATAAAATAATATTGATAAGAATCTTTTAATAAATTAACTATATAAATTATTCATAAAACAATTTAATAATAAAACTAATTTAATAATAAAATATAAAATAAAATAAAATAAAATATTAAAACTAATTAAAAATTCTCTTTTGGAAATCTTTAGAATGATAAAGAATTCCTTAGAATCTTTTAGAAAATAATTGAATAAAATATATAATAATAAAATATATAAAACTTATAAAACTTATTTAAAATATTATAAAACTCTTACTAATAACTAATTCTGTATTTTTAATTAATAATACAAATTAATAATATAATTTCCAAGTTAAGAGATTTATCTAATATAAATTTTTTAATTAATAATTTAGGGTCTTAATTAAATAATTAAATTACATTTTTTATATTTAAATATCTTTAAAGTCCAATATCTCGTTATCTAGTTGTCCAATAAGGTTGATTTTAACATATGCTGTAGTTCTCGTCCGTAGCTTTTCAATGAATATAATAATTTTAGCGGGAAATCACAATATAATATTTCCATTATTTGTTGAGTTATCGTTGTTTTTCTTCATGTTATTTTTATCAAATTCTTAAGGGTTAAATTAAATTAAATTATCTTTAATAAATAAGTCCAAACCCTTTGGTTTCTAATTCTTTAATGTTTCTAATATTTATTTTTATAATTAAAATCGAATTAAGTAACTTTTGTCAATAACTAAATTAAATTTCAATTGATTTAATAGTGAATTTTAACTTCAAATCCACTAGTATTCGTGACAAACAAAGAAAATATAATTATTTTGTTGAAAATATTATATTTTCTTACACAAAATTGAAACAGATTGAAAATAAAGTTAATTTAGTAATTTCTTACTAAAAGTCTTTATTCTCATGTTCAAATATAACTAGATATACTAGTTAATAAAAAAAAAAAAGATAAAAGTAATTTTAATTTTATTTAAATATTTTATTAAGAAACTTATAATAATTAAATCAATTAGTTATTGATTTATTAATACATTTTGTTTTATTAAAATTATAATTTATTAAAAATAATCATTTTAAAATATTATTATTAATATTATCTAATTTTTATAATGGCTAATTAAGAACAATTTTTAAAACTATTAATTTTTATTTCTATTTATATTAATTTTATATATATACTCTGTTTATAAATAATAAATTAACTATTAATAATAAACAATTAAATAAACAATTATTGTTTATTTTATATTATTTTAATCTAATTATTATTAATTATGTATTATTTAAATATTTAATATTTTTATAATTTAAATGTTTATAATCTAAAAATTAATTACTTTATTATAATTTAATTATTTATTATTTTTAAATTCCATTTTATAATTATTTTTAATTTTTAATTTTCATTCTTTATCAAAATGATAAATTTTAGAAATTATCTTAATTTTAATATAGAATTAAAAAGTGATAATTTCAATTTATTTTAATAATAACTGTATAAGTTATTTATGAATTAAAAAAATGTTTTATTAAAAATAACACTAAAATTTTGATTTATTAGAACACTTGTTTTCTAATATTTTATTTTATAAATCTTTTATTAAAATTTATTAAACATTATAAAATTTAAAAGTGATTATTAAAATTATAAAATTAATGAATAATAATAATAATAATAATAATATTTACATGAAATATTTACAAGTATTTATATTTTTCTTTAAAATTAAACTATTTATAATTTATAAATAAAAAGAATAATTAAATAAAATAAAAGTAATAAAATTAATAATAAAATAAATATTTAATAATAAAATAAATAAATTTGTTTATTATAAAAATAATTAAAAATATTTTGTTATTAAATTAATTAATTTTGTTATTATAAAAATATTATTTAATTATAAAATTAATTATAAAAATTATTATAAAACTAATTATAAAAATTAATTATTTTATTTTAAATTTAATCTTAATATTTTTATTTTGAAAAATATATAATATTTCTTTCATATCTGAGTATTAATGTAATTTTTAAGTGTAATTTATTTGTTTTAATTAATTAATTAATTAATTTTTTTATTTTATTAAATTATTATTAAACTTTGCTAAGGTTAGTTTTGATTTTATGTATAATAAATTTTCAAGATTTATTAATTTTGTTATTTATCAAAATGATACGGGCTGGGGTTGAAACACTAAGATATTCAAAACAAAAAAAAATAAATATTAACACATAACTATAAAAATAAATTTGGAAACAAGAAAAAAAAATTAATTTTTAAAATATTCTTTATTTAAATTTAAAATTAAAATTATTTGTTCCAAGTATTAAAAAGAAAGAAATTTATTCTTCTTTTTATACTTTTATTTTAATACATTTTATTTATTATTAATATATTCTTTATAAAAAAAAACTATTATAACTATTTTATTTTAATTTTTAACTATTATTTTAAATTATTTTTTTAAAAAAAAAAAAAATAACATTTATTAAATTAAAATATAAAAAATTAATTTGGAGCTTGTATCACGAAGGGCATTCCGGGCGGTAGCTTCTTCTTGATATTGTTTTTCAGAGAGAGAATTATACAGAATTGATATTTTCTGTATTTTAGATCATTTTTATTATTGGAATTCTTCTGTATTTTAGTTCATTTTTATTTTAATAAAGATTTAATTTATTTTTGATTTTTGTTTTATTTTTAGTTTATTTCAAAGGTTTAGAAAATATTATACAGAAACTTATAATTCTGTATTTTATATCAAATATTTATTGAAATAGGTTTTTATTATTCTTAATATAAAAAGAAGAATTAGTAATGATTTAAATATTATATAATTTTTAATAAGAATATTTAGTAATAATTTTTATTATATTTAATATTAATAAAATATTTAATAATTATTTTTATTAGATTTGATATTAATAAAAGATTTTAATAAGAATATTTAATAATAATTTTTATTATATTTGATATTAATAAATGATTTCAATAAGAATATTTAATAATAATTTTTATTATATTTAATATTAATAAAAGAAATTTATAAGAATATTTAATAATAATTTTTGTTATATTTAATATTAATAAAAGAAATTAATAAAAATATTTAATAATAATTTTTGTTATATTTAATATTAATAAAAGAAATTTATAAGAATATTTAATAATAATTTTTATTATATTTGATATTAATAAAGGAAATTAATAAGAATATTTAATAATAATTTTTATTATATTTGATATTAATAAAAGATTTTAATAAGAATATTTAATAATAATTTTTATTATATTTAATATTAATAAAAGAAATTTATAAGAATATTTAATAATAATTTTTGTTATATCTAATATTAATAAAAGAAATTAATAATAATATTTAATAATAATTTTTGTTATATTTAATATTAATAAAAGAAATTTATAAGAATATTTAATAATAATTTTTATTATATTTGATATTAATAAAGGAAATTAATAAGAATATTTAATAATAATTTTTATTATATTTGATATTAATAAAAGATTTTAATAAGAATATTTAATAATAATTTTATTTTATTATTATTAAGAGTATTTAATAGGAAATACAAGGTATTTAGTGAAATTTAGTGACACCCCGTATCAAAAATGATACTATATTTTATTTATGTATCTAAATTAATATTTATTTATGGGCAATGACAATAAGGAATTATGACAAAATAATATATTCTATTATTAAATAGAAATAACACATACAATAATACAAAATAAAGTAATAATTATATCTTTTTAATGTTCTCTTTATTTATTATTAATTATTAATTATTACATCAATTATTATTATTATTACTCTTTTATATAAATATTATAATTAATTATCTCAAATATATATAATATCTCTTTTAACTATACTAAACTAAAATATAAAAATAGCTATTTATGTGAATTAATTTATCATCATTAGTATAAACTTATAAATAAAAGAATTCTCCGTTTATTAATTATTATTCTAAAATTATATATATTATTATAAAATTATTATTGACCAATAATATTTAAGTATTTCTTTAATGTTAAAGTTTTGTGATAATTTGGTCTTAACGATTAGGTCAAGATGCCAAATTATAGTAATTAATTAATAATTTAAATTTACTCTTATTTAAAACATATTATTATTAGTAAATTTTATAAATAAGTTTTATTTAAAATATAAATTTTATTTAATCTTGATAATATTTTATTACATTATTATTTTATATAATTATTACTCTAATTTAAATTACAATAATCCTACAAAGGATTAATCAAAAGATTTAAACATGTATTTATATAAAATAATTAATTATTAAAATATTAATTATTAATATGAATATGTAATAGTATTAATATAAGTTTGATATTGATAATATAAAGTAAGATAATAATATAAATATTTAATATAAATAAAATATAAGAATCTAATATAGCTAAATATTATATTTTAGTTATAAAATATAATATGTAAAAATTAATTTAATATGACAATCACGTGTTTACATTATTTAATATATATTAATTTCAATATGTAAATAATATTTAGTCAATTAGTTGGCCTAGACTATTTCATAAATATTTTAATAATAATGTAAAGATATTATTAATATCTTTATAAATTTTAATTAAATTTAATCATAAATTTAAGTAAAATTGAAATAAATCTATTAAAAATCACGTGTATAAAATTATTGCAAATAATTTTAAACAAAACTTCGACTTCTTCCCAATCATATTAATAAATTAAAAATTTCTCTTGTGAAACTAGTAATTGAAAATCATTTCTTTTTATGTAATTTAATTTAAATAATAAGAGTTAAGGTTTTTTACAAGATAAATTAACAACATGAAACTATGCAATTAGTCATGTTGAAACTTGCGGCATTTTATGCTAAAATCATATTAAATAATTATGACAACTTTTATATTAATTTTAAATAGAAAATATAATAAGAATTTATTAATAATATTTAAATAATAAATAAATAATAAATGAGCTCGATTGAAATTGTTTATATTTATTTTAGTTATTAATTATAATTCTCTTTATTTAGTAATAGTTAATTATTTATTATTAGTTTAGGTTAGTATTGTTTTTAAATAAATAGTTAGATAATATAATTCAATAGGAATTATATATTCTAAATGTAATAAGATAAAAATATAAATAGTTAACCAAATTTCATGTATTTTAATCGATGTAATTGTTATTAACGATTTATTGTTAATAACACTAATAATTAATAAAGATTATTTTAAAATCTAAATACAATAAAACTTATTTGTTTATAAAACATTTTTGTGTTATTTAGTGTTATTATAATTTTTGACTTATAATCTATTTTTTTTAAATCAAAACTTTATAATAACAATTACCTTTTTCTCTCAATAAAATACGTTATAAGTCAAGATTATAACACGTGATACGTTAACAGTGGCTTGTGTGTGGCTTGATTCAAAATATTTTTTTTACCAGTTTTAGATTATTGCTACCAGTTTCAGAATATTGCCACCAGCTCTATAATATTGCTACCGAAATTACAATTACACGTCTTAGAACAAGATTCGAAAAACCATAAACCTTTAATATTTTAATTTATAACGTTACGTTTACTCGACAGCACCGCTTCAAAGGATAGAGCTAGATCGACTAGATGAAAAAACGTTATAGTTTGAAATATTTATTTGTTTGATATTTTTGTTAAAGAAATTGCAAAAATTTAAGTCAATTTAAAATAATCAAATTGGAGGGATTTAACAACCTAATAAGAAGATTCGAAGACCTTAACCTGCAAGAAATGAATCAAGAGAATCATCAAGTTCTGCCCCGTAACAATCAAAAGATTGTTAACGAACCACCGCTATTTTCTGGAATCAAGAAGGACTTTGATGGCTTCCTTACAAGAGCTGAAATAGCTATGGAAGCCAATCCACAAGGTTTCAATAACGACCATACAAAGGTCAGATTTATAATTTCTTATCTTGTCGGTGATCCCTTGATATGGGCCTCAAACTTGCGAAGAAATAATGATCCCCTGCTCAATGTTTATGAAGATTTTATTCAAGAATTAAGAAATCAATTTGGAGAGCAGGACATGAGCACAGTTGTCGCAAACGGTAAATTATGCAGCATCCGACAACATAAATTTGGTCATGTTAGTGAGTATATAAATGAATTTAATAAAATCAGCAGACATTCAGATTTTAACGATTCTGCTAAGATTTATATGTTTGTAAAAGGACTTCACTACAAGATGAGGGAGCACCTTGCAGTGGTAAATCCAAATCCCAACAACTTAAGAAGACTTTTCACTGATGTCCTTAGTATCGAAAGCTTAACTAAGAGACATGAAATAAATGAATTTTTCTATCATAATTATTACCATCATAAGGAAATAAATAATAATAATCATGCGTCTACTAGTGACCCAATGGAAATAGATTTATACAGAATTAAGAGAGGACAAACGAATACAAGTTACTTCCCTTCTAACCAGAAATTATATCAAGAAAACTCGAATTCAAGAGATGAAGAAAGAAGGAAAGGATTGTGCTATTATTGTAAAAAACCAGGTCATCGCTATTTTAACTGTCCAAATAAGAAGAAACCTGCCGGAGTCAAGATTATCAGTAAACAAGAAAACACCGCTACCACACCCTCAAGTAGTTTAAGAAGAATTAGAAGAATCAACAGCCAAGAAGATATTGTCAAAGTTAGAAAAATCGTGGAAGAACAAAACTCACTTTTGACAAAGAAAAGTAATATCATTGATTTCTATATTAAAACAAACGATATAGAAGAAGTAAAAGCAAGAGTTCTGATCGATTCTGGTTCTGATCTTAATTTTATCCATCCTGAATTCGCTAAAGCCTTTGGAATTAAAACAAAAGAAATCGAAGAACCTTTCCGTGTTACTGGTCTTGGATATGGTGTTTCATCAGTAAAAAAGGAAACTGAGAAATGCGTTCTTCGTTTAAGGAACCACTTGGAAACGATTCAACTCTATGTTCTCAGGATTCCTGATGTTGATATTATCTTGGGTTTACCATGGATCAATAAGCACTCCCCCTACAACTACCATGACGCAAAGAAGATTTCTTTCGGATCCGGTTTCTGTGCAAGACATTGTAACAATGGTAAAAGAAAAAGGAAAAACAAGAACAAGAAAAGGAACAAAGGAAAAGAACCTGCTACCAACCTAGAAGAAAACAAAGTTATTATTGAAGAATCAAGAAAAAGAAAACCTCTCTTTGACTCTGATTCCGACTCTGACTCAGAAGAAGAAATTTCTATTCGTGGCCGCCGAACTCGTATTAGAACTTGCTCTGAATTTAATAATTATGATAGTGATAGTGATATTAATGATACTTTTATGTTAGATAATTTTAGTGATAGCATTAGTGATAGTGATAACTTTAGCGATAGTGATGATATTATTGTTATGAATTGTGATAGTAAAATTAGTACTAATAGTTTAAGGATTTTAAAGAAAATTTGTGAATCTAGTAAATGTAAGAAATTAAATGTAATTGAAAAATGTAATGATGAAGATAATAATTTAAATAAAGATGGTGAAAAGGTCGAAGTACCTGAAATCTATTTGATGTTTAAAGAAGTGTTTAATGAAAATAATTGTAATGTGTTACCTCCGCATCGTAATTATGATTGTGAAATTAAATTAAAAGATAATTGTAGTCTATTTTATGGTCCGTTGTACCCTTTAACTGAAACGGAGAGAGAAGAATTAAAGAAATATTTAGAAGAGAATTTAAAAAAGGGTTTTATTAGGAAATCTTCTTCTCCTGCTGGTGCACCTATTTTATTTGTTAGAAAAAAGGATGGTACTTATAGACTAGTTATTGATTATAGAAAATTGAACGAAATGACCATCCGTAACTCTTATCCACTTCCTTTAATTAGTGAATTGTTGGATAGAGTTAAAGGTGCTAAATATTTTACTAAGTTAGATTTAAAATCTGCTTATAACTTAGTAAGAATTAAAGAAGGTGACGAGTACAAAACTGCCTTTCGTACAAGATATGGGCACTTTGAATATCTCGTTATGCCTTTTGGGCTTAAGAATGCCCCTGCTACATTCCAACATTTTATAAATGATGTTCTCAGTGATTACTTAGATGATTTTGTAATCTCTTACATTGATGACATTTTAATTTATTCTAATACTTTGGAAGAACATCATGTACATGTTAAGAAAGTTTTAAGAAAATTGTTAGAGAATCATTTAGTTGTTAAATTAGAAAAGTGTGAATTTGATGTAACTGAAACTACCTTTCTTGGTTATGTTTTATCAAGAGATGGAATTAAAATGGATAAAGAAAAAGTTAAAGCAATTTTAGATTGGCCTGTTCCAACAAACGTTAAAGAAATTCAATCGTTTATTGGACTTTGTAATTATTACAGAATTTTTATTAAAGACTTTGCGAAAATTGCAAATCCTCTCCACAAATTAACTAGAAAAAATGTTCCTTTTAATTGGAGTTCTGAACAACAAAAAGCGTTTGATACTTTAAAAGAATTATTTACTACTGCTCCTATTTTGAAACATCCTGATAGCAACAAACAATTCATTGTTGAAACTGATGCTAGTAATTTTGCTGTTGGTGCAATTCTTTCTCAGGAATTTGATGGGCATTTGCATCCAATTGCTTTTATTTCTACTAGCTTAACTAAATCCCAAAGAAATTACCCTATCTATGACAAAGAACTTCTTGCTATTAAAGTTGCATTGGAAGGATGGAGACATTACTTAGAAGGAGCTCGCCATCAGTTTATTATTTATACTGATCATAAGAATTTAACTTTCCCTCGAAAACCTGAACTTCTTTCCCAACGCCAAATTCGTTGGTATGAATTCTTATCTAGATTTGATTTTAAACTAATTTACAGAGCTGGTAAAAAGTCAGGTAAACCAGATATTTTATCAAGACGTAGTGATCATTTATTTGCTAGTGTTCGTCCTATTTCATGCGTTATTAATTCATGTAGTTTTAAGAATGATTCTTTAATCTCCTCTATTCATGATTCTCTAGCTAATGATGAATTCTATTGCAAAACAACTGAATTTCTTAAAAATGATAAATCAAAAGATCCCCCTTTTAGTAAAATCGATAAATTTTCTCTTGACAAAAATGGTTATTTACTTTTTGAAAATTTAATTTATGTTCCCAATAAAATTAGAATAAGAGTTTTAGAACTCCATCATGACTCTATTTCTGCTGGTCATTTTGGAATTAATAAAACTATTGAACTTATTTCTCGTAATTTCTGGTGGCCTAAATTACAAAAAGATGTTAAAATGTTTATTAAATCTTGTGAAATTTGTTCAAAATCCAAAATCCCAAGACATAAGCCATATGGTTTACTTTCTCCACTTTCTACACCAAATAGAGCCTGGTCTGATATCTCTATGGATTTTATTGTTGAACTTCCGAAATCCAAAGATATGACCACTATAATGGTTGTTGTGGATCGCTTAACTAAAATGGCTCATTTTATACCTTTTAGATGTCTTCCTACTGCTTCTATTGCTGCTGATTCTTTCATTGCTAATATTTTTAAACTTAATGGTTTCCCCGATTCTATTATTTCTGATCGTGGTTCTCAGTTTACCTCTGATTTTTGGAATCGTCTTTGCTCTCTTTTAAATATTAAGCATTCTTTTTCTACTGCTTATCACCCGCAGACCGATGGTCAAACGGAGAGGGTGAACTCGATATTGGAACAATATCTTCGTTGTTTCATCAATGAAAAGCAAAATAACTGGCTTGATTTATTACCTTTTGCAGAATTTTCCTATAATAATACTTTACAATAGTCAATAAATCAATCACCATTTTTTGCAAATTATGGTTTTAATCCGAAATTTAATCCTGAAATTCCTTCAAATGAGAATCCGCATAGAGCTGAGAAAAGAATATTAAATATTAATGAAAACATTAAATTTTTAAAAGAAAACTTAGAGCAAGCAAAAAAGACTTATAAGAAATATGCAGATCTGAAAAGAATGGATTCTCCAGATTTTAAAGTAGGAAATAAAGTTTATCTTTTAAAGGGTAATACAACAAAGAAAAATAGAAAATTATCTGATCAACTAATAGGACCTTTTGAAATAATAAGAAAAGTTAGTGACTTAGCGTACGAACTTAAACTTCCTAATAATATGCGTTGTCACCCTGTATTTCATGTTTCACTTCTCGAACCTTATCATGAAAATGAATTTTCAAACAGAAGAAATACTCGTAGAAGAAATATTAATCTTAATACGGATACAATTGATAGAACTCCTGAAAGAATAATTAAAATGAAAACCTTTAACAATAAGAATCGTTACTTGATTAAATGGAAAGGATGCGATTTTAGTGAAAATACTTGGATTGATGAAGATCAAATTCTTGATAGACAATTAATACAAGAATATTACAGAAAAGAAAAGAAGAACAAATCTTCGAATGTTAACAACGAATTCTGTCAACCACCTGATGATGCAAACGAGTACTATGTTAGACATAAATATCAACCTTTTGTAATTGATCTTCCTTCTTAAAGTTAATCTCGCAGGAGCTCGACTTAAGGGGCGAGATTGTAAAGATATTATTAATATCTTTATAAATTTTAATTAAATTTAATCATAAATTTAAGTAAAATTGAAATAAATCTATTAAAAATCACGTGTATAAAATTATTGCAAATAATTTTAAACAAAACTTCGACTTCTTCCCAATCATATTAATAAATTAAAAATTTCTCTTGTGAAACTAGTAATTAAAAATCATTTCTTTTTATGTAATTTAATTTAAATAATAAGAGTTAAGGTTTTTTACAAGATAAATTAACAACATGAAACTATGCAATTAGTCATGTTGAAACTTGCGGCATTTTATGCTAAAATCATATTAAATAATTATGACAACTTTTATATTAATTTTAAATAGAAAATATAATAAGAATTTATTAATAATATTTAAATAATAAATAAATAATAAATGAGCTCGATTGAAATTGTTTATATTTATTTTAGTTATTAATTATAATTCTCTTTATTTAGTAATAGTTAATTATTTATTATTAGTTTAGGTTAGTATTGTTTTTAAATAAATAGTTAGATAATATAATTCAATAGGAATTATATATTCTAAATGTAATAAGATAAAAATATAAATAGTTAACCAAATTTCATGTATTTTAATCGATGTAATTGTTATTAACGATTTATTGTTAATAACACTAATAATTAATAAAGATTATTTTAAAATCTAAATATAATAAAACTTATTTGTTTATAAAACATTTTTGTGTTATTTAGTGTTATTATAATTTTTGACTTATAATCTATTTTTTTTAAATCAAAACTTTATAAATAATTATTATATTATTAATTATTAATATTGAAATTCAAATAACTGAATTATTGAAATTGAAATTGAAATTCAGTTATTATCTTAACATTTAACCTAAAGAATCTACCTAAATACCATTTTTATAGTGGTCACGTATCAAAATGATACGATATTTTTATAATCGTATACTTTTATGGGACTTGCAATATTTTATTTGAGGAAAATTAATATATTCTAATAAAACAATTAATAATTTTAACACAATAATTATATTAAATAAAATTTAAATATTTTATTATTATTTATTTAATACTTTATTTATAATTATTTATATTTTACATTAATTACATTTTTAACATTACTTTTATTATTTTATTTTACTAATTATTACTAACTAAAAATCTCAATTAAGGCCTCTCTCTAAGACCTTTTAATTATATTTATTTTCTCTATCTCTAAGATATTATTTTTTTCTTAATAATTCTTATTTTAATTTATTTATTTTTAATTTTTTTTTATTGTTTATTATTATTTTAAACTATATAATTTTTATTTTAACTTTAATTAAATTTTATTTTATTGTTTTTCTAAATTTATTAATTTTTATATTTATTTATTCATCCCGTATCAAAAAAATGATACGGGCTGGGGTTGAAACACTAAGATATTCAAAACAAAAAAAAATAAATATTAACACATAACTATAAAAATAAATTTGGAAACAAGAAAAAAAATTAAATTTTAAAATATTCTTTATTTAAATTTAAAATTAAAATTATTTGTTCCCCAGTATTAAAACGAAAGAAATTTATTCTTCTTTTTATACTTTTATTTTAATACATTTTATTTATTATTAATATATTCTTTATAAAAAAAACTATTATAACTATTTTATTTTAATTTTTAACTATTATTTTAAATTATTTTTTTAAAAAAAAAAAAAATAACATTTATTAAATTAAAATATAAAAAATTAATTTGGAGCTTGTATCACGAAGGGCATTCCGGGCGGTAGCTTCTTCTTGATATTGTTTTTCAGAGAGAGAATTATACAGAATTGATATTTTCTGTATTTTAGATCATTTTTATTATTGGAATTCTTCTGTATTTTAGTTCATTTTTATTTTAATAAAGATTTAATTTATTTTTAATTTTTGTTTTATTTTTAGTTTATTTCAAAGGTTTTAGAAAATATTATACAGAAACTTATAATTCTGTATTTTACATCAAATATTTATTGAAATAGGTTTTTATTATTCTTAATATAAAAATAAGAATTAGTAATGATTTAAATATTATATAATTTTTAATAAGAATATTTAGTAATAATTTTTATTATATTTAATATTAATAAAATATTTAATAATTATTTTTATTAGATTTGATATTAATAAAAGATTTTAATAAGAATATTTAATAATAATTTTTATTATATTTAATATTAATAAAAGAATTTTATAAGAATATTTAATAATAATTTTTATTATAAAAGATTTTAATAAGAATATTTAATAATAATTTTTATTATATTTAATATTAATAAAAGAAATTTATAAGAATATTTAATAATAATTTTTATTATATTTAATACTAATAAAAGAATTTTATAAGAATATTTAATAATAATTTTTATTATATTTAATATTAATAAAAGAAATTTATAAGAATATTTAATAATAATTTTTATTATATTTAATATTAATAAAAGAAATTTATAAGAATATTTAATAATAATTTTTATTATATTTGATATTAATAAAAGATTTTAATAAGAATATTTAATAATAATTTTATTTTATTATTATTAAGAGTATTTAATAGGAAATACAAGGTATTTAGTGACACCCCGTATCAAAATGTAATAATTTCATTATAATATTTATTATAACAAAATTATTAACTACAACCTGATACTAACATCAAGTTGAGAAAATAAGAAAACAATTAGAAAAAATAAAGAAAATTTTAACTTATCTTGACAGAGAAGAGTTTATTATAAACAAATATAATAAACAACACAAAATAAAAGAACACTTATTGAAAATGTTTGTAGATTTTATTAATTATTATTATATATTTATTAATATTTGTTATATAATAATAACTCTTGATTTCTCAAAAATTTAGAGAAATCAATAGCTATTTATACGAAAAATTAAATAATAAAATTTAATAAATTTTATATAAAATAATAATTTAAAAGGTTTTCTAATATTAACAATTATCTTATCTAGAAAAAGATTAGAAGAAAAAACTAGATAAGTTCTTTAAGGAAAAACCAATTTATTATTATAATAAATTAGAAAAAACCTTAAAGTCCGATAAAATTAATTTATATTTTAATAAGAAAATAAAAAAACTTTAAAGTCCGTTAATTCAAATTTTAATTAAAAATAATAATTAAATAATTAATTTATTACTAAAATTTATAATTAATTAAATAAAATTAAATAAAATAAATGTATACTAAATAAATTTAAAGAAAAAATTTTTTAATTAAATTAAAACTATAATTAAATGTACAAATACATGTTAACTTGATAAATAATTACTAATTTAATGAATGAATGTATAAATTATATAATAGATAAATAATCAAATAAAGAAATTATAATTATTTAACAAATAATTATAGTTTCTTACACAAAAATGGTATGGTTCATATAATTTTAGGAATATAATAATAATTAACACAAATAATAAAATTACAATAAAAAAAAAAATAATTTGTTTTAAAATCAATATTTATTTATTTAAATTTATAAAAGAAAAAATAATAATATAATTATTTATTTAATAAAAAGAAAGTTATTGATTATATTTTATTTCACTAAAATTACATGTATTTATATTTTTTATCAAATTAAAATTTGTAAAGCCTAACTATTTTTTTAATAAACTAATTACTAATTATTTTTATAAATAAAACATTTAAATTGAAATTGAATTATTATTTTAGTTAATAATATTATTATTATAAATAGTAGTTATATATTATTGAATTATTAATTATTTAATAATAGTTTAATACTAATATATATAAAATAAAAATAAAGAGATTATACAGAATATTTTATTGTGGTTTAGTTAAATTTAGTAATTAAAAATAAATTTAAATTGATAACGAAAATTTTAATAACTAATTAAATAGATTTGATTATTTTCAATATAACATAATACAAAAGAAATATAATATTAATATATTAAGTGGGCAAGGACAATATTCTTGGCTAAAGATTTTTAATACATTATAATGGAATCGGATCGATAATTCAAAAAGGAATTATAAGTTAATTAGTGATTTATTAACTTAAGATTTTTATTTAGTAATATTTGAAGAATATTGGAAAGTTCCAATTATATAGAATAGAATAATCTATAAGGTTAGAATAATTTATATTATTCTAGCACAATTAGTATTATTTGTTCATTCTGTATTAAGATGCCCCCGCTAAGACTCAAGCTAGGTAGAAGCTGAGTTAAACTTGACAATATTTTTCAAATGAACATTACGATTCATTTGTATATTAGTAGCAGGATCAGCTAAAGTGACTGTATTGAATTGTTTCTTTACCACTTTCATAGGTCCAACAAAGTAAGGTTCTAATTTAGTTCGATTAAAGTTTCTTACTAGTACTAAATCACCTGGTTTTATTCTTTTAGCTTGATTCATACTGGTCTTTTCTTCTCTCCTAGTAGCCCAATACTTCGAAGCATTTTTGATATTAGATGCGGCCTCCATTACCCATTGGTAGTGTGATACAAATTTTTCCAGTAGAATTTCGTCAGAAGACTTATTTATACCCTTAGTTGGTCTGGCAGCAATGTCAAAAGGTTGTTGGTCCTCCCTTCCATAAACTAATTCAAAACTTGAATGGTTAGTGATTGAGTTTTTAGTAGTTCTTAAAGCCCAAAGTGCAGATGGTAAAATTTCATCCCATTCTTTGTGTTGTTGTCCTAGTAATCGTAATAATTTTCCAATTTCTTTATTACGATTCTCAACTAAACCATTGCTTTCAGGATGATATGGAGTGATAAATTTAACATATACATCATATAAATCAAGGAAGATTTTTGTCATATCTGATGTAAATTGTGTTCCATTATCAGTAGTGATAATTTGAGGTACACCGTGTCGAGCAAATACATTAATTAAAAATTTTATCACGTCCTGAGAAGTAACATTTTCAGTGGGCTCTGCCTCAATCCATTTAGTAAAATAATCAACCACAACGATTATATATTGATTATTATTTCTGGTTTTACTTAGAGGTCCTATAATGTCCAATCCTAAGTGTGTAAATGGTCCTTCCACTTCAGTTGGTTTATCTTCCGTTGGTTCAGGGTATGGTTGAGATTTATTTAATTGACATTTTTCACATTTACCTATAATTCGCTTAATGTCATTAACCATATTGTTCCAATAGTAGCTCTTTTTCAAACGTTGGTATGTCTTGTAATAGCCTTCGTGTCCTATACTGTGTGCTTGAAAAATTAATTGAAGTTTTTCTTTTGTATCTGTAACTAATTTTCTATAATTATTGCCATCAACAAAGTAGTCCACACCATCAATTGTCGTAAATTTTTCTTCAATAAATTCCTTAATGGTTCTTGAAAGCAGGTTTTCATCTTGTTCCTTGATAATTTGTGTTGTTAAGACAACTTTTTCTTTTTCATTTTTCATTCTTGATAAAGCATCTGCGACAACATTATTCTTTCCAGTTTCATATCGTAAATCAATTCCTAACATACTGACAGTCAAACACCATCTAGTATGACGAGAATTTTGTGGTTCCTTACTTTTAAGTAATCCGATTAATGGTCTATGATCTGTATATACTATAGTTTGCTTAGGATTTCCCATAATATAAGATTTTAATTTATTAATACAGTAAATTAGAGCAGCACCTTCTAGATCCGTAATTCCATAATTCTTTTCCGATTTAGATAAACTTCTACTAATATAATGAACCGGATGCTCCTTTCCAGTTTCATCATCCTTTTGTAAAAGCACACCGCCTATTCCATCATAGGAAGCATCTGTTCTTATAATAAATTCTCTATCAAATCTAGGAAATCTTAATATTGGGGCATTGATTAATCTTTCCTTAAGAATTTTAAAACTTTCTTCTTGTTCCTTTTTCCATTCAAACTTAACACCTTTTCTTAATAGAGTGCATAGAGGTGCAGTAACTTTTGCAAAGTCCTTAATGAAATTTCTATAATATCCAATGGCTCCTAAAAATGATCGAAGTTCATGAATGTTAGAGGGAGCCTTCCATTCTCTAATAGCTTTAACTTTGTTTTCCAATGGACTTAAACCTTCTGAGGATACTTTATGTACCAGTACTTCTACTTCAGTTTGCATGAAAGAACATTTTTCAATATTGATTTTTAACTTATGTTCCTTGAATATTTCTAAGACTTGTTTAACATGTTCTAGGTGTTCTTCTTCAGTTCTTGAGTAGATTAAAATATCATCGATAAAGTTATAGACACATTTTCCTATTAAGGGAAATAGTATACGGTTCATTTCTCTTTGGAATGTAGCTGGAGCACCTGTTAAACCGAAGGGCATTACCTTGAATTGGTAGTTTCCGAACTTAGTTGTAAAGGTAGTGATTTCAACACTATCATCATCCATTAATATTTGATGATAACCGGAATAAAGATCTAATGTTGAGAAGATTTTTGCTCCATCTAAGCTATCAAAAATTTCCTCAATATTTGGTAAAGAATAAGAATCCTTCTTAGTTGCTTCATTTACTTTCCTATAGTCAATACACAGGCGCCATTTACCGTTCTTTTTAGGCACAAGTACTACTGGTGATGACCATTCTGAACATGAAGGTTCAATTAATCGTTTATATATGAGTTTGGTTAATTCTTCTTTTAAGATATCTGTTTTTAATTTACTAAGTCGATAAAATTTTTGTTTAATAGGTTTAACTCCTTCCTTAAGAATAATTTTGTGTGGTGATAAATCTGAAGGTGTTAATTCTTCAGAAGAAGTTGCAATTATATCAATATATTCTTCAAGTAATTTAGTAATAGCTTCTCTATAATTTGAATTAATTGTACTTTGAAAAACTGTGTTATATATATATTTTATGGGTGGTAATCCTTCAATCGTTTTCAATTGTTGCTTAGCTTCTTGGTGATTCAATGCTTTGATTACACATAATAATTTTTCTTCGTCATCATATTCATTATTAATAGGTGCAATTTCTTCAATTAAACCTTGATCATTAAATCGACAAAGACTATATCTAATTGGATGTATAAATAACTGGTTATCAATTTGAGTTTTGAGGTTGATTAATATATCATAGAATGGATCCTCCTTGTCTATAATTCTACACGTAACAAGTAGTTCTAGTTCATTAATTTTTACGGGAACTTTGATTAACACATCTTCTGAGTAATCATCATTCATCGTTGCTAAACGTATTCGTCCTGCACTAACTCCTATAGGTTCATACTGATAAGGTAATTTATCTAAAAATTGCTTTGTGATAATACTTAAGTTGCTACATGAATCTATTAAAGCCTTACCACGAACTCCATCTACTATTACATCAACCATAGCAATATCATCTTCTTGTGGTTCATGATGTTTACTTTTATATGTATGATCTATATTGTTCGTTATTATTGTAGTAGCACACATATTATCCACTGCACCTGAAATTTTAGTATTATTCTTTTCTAATTTAAGTCCTTGTGATACTTGAGACCGTATCTTTGGAGCAACGTCCAATAATTGTCCAAATGTAATATTGCAATTACTGGAGTTTAAATCTTTGATCACGTCATAACTATCACAATCAGTTTGCATTTGTATTCTTTTTGGAATTCTAGTTGGCATAATTTCAGTTGACTTTTCTGATGATTTTTCTTGAATTAATTTATTTAAAGTTTGTTTAGAATTATTTCCTTCCTGAGAAGTTTCTTCATTAATAATATTAACAATACTATTTTTATTATTTTCCACAGAAGTACTAGTACTAGCTCTTTCCTTATCTCTTAGCTCTTTCTCAATCCTCTTTTCTTTCTCTATTCTGGGTTGAGCCATAATCGAAGGATGTAATTGAGTTGTTGGCTTTTTGACTGGTCGCGATGTTCCCCTTAATTGATTTTCTTTTTGTTTTCGTAAACCTGGAGTAACTATTGGCTTAGGATCATCTCTTAGACTACGGTGAACCCTCTTTCCTCTTTGGTCACTAGTCTCTTCATCTTTAGGATTTGCCTTTCTCTTTATAACGTTTACTAAGTAATCCAATTCTTTGGAACCATCCGACTCATCATCAAAATCTTCGTAATAATCCGTAGTAGTACCTTCTTGGAAATCAGCAATTTCTTCATAATCATCATCTTCTTTTAAGTCAACTGTTTTGGGACGATGGCAGACTGAAGCAATTTTTTTGACGATGGGAGTGCTTCTACTCCCTTTTAGTGGTTTAAATAATTTTCATAAAACTTCTTGCGGTTATTTTCCAATATAGAATTTAATTTAGGACAGTTTCGTTTGGTATGTCCTTCATTGCTACAAAACCAGCAAGTACTAATTTTCATTTCTTTCATCTTGTTAGTGAGATTTTCTATAGATACATTTTTGTGGGTTTTTGGTTTGTTAAAATCATTTGAAATGTTCTTATTAAAATTACTTTTAGAGTTAAGGAGATTGTAACGAGTCTTATCATAATATTCAGTACTATTTTTAATAGATAAACGATCAACTTTTTCAGCTATAGCGAATGCTTTGGTAATAGAAATATGGTCTTTAAGCATAACCTTTCTCCATGCGTCAGGATTATTGGTTAAGGAATCTGCATAATCTAAAACACTAATTTTTCTTCTTCTCTTTTTATCCAATTTATGGTACAAAGATCTATAACGGACATTAAAATCTTTAACTTTCTCATTCTTCTTTATTTTCATGGAACGCAATTCTCGTAACAAGTTGGTTTGATCTTCTTTAAGTCCATAGAAAGTCTTCAGATGATTTATGATTTCATCAAGGCTTGGGTAGGTGCTAGTAGATTCACTTTCTTCATCATCTTCTCCTTCACTATCGCTATCGAAATCAGAATCTTCATCTTCAGTAAGGTCATTTCCATCTTCTAGTTCTTGGATAATTTCTCTTGGTTCTCCAGAAGCCGTTAATATACAAGCAGTAAAAATAGTTTCAGGATCCTTGATATGTTGGTATTTTATCCATGCCTTTAACTCATTTGCCCAGGAGTTGATGTCAAGGTTTTGTTTAGTAAGCTTTTCAAAATCTTTTAATTCTTTCTTTAATTCTCTGAAGCTAAGCTTACTTTCTGGAGTACTCTCTGTTGGAGTACTGGAAGTACTGGATGTTCTCATAAAATAAAATTTATTGTATCTATAGAATGCTAAACCTCGTAATGTATAAATTGTTATAAAAAAGTAAAAATAAAAAAAATTAAAAAAAATAAATCTTTTAACTAATAAAATTATTAATTATTTATTATTATTAATCACTTATTAAATTATAATAATCGTGCAATCTGATAGTACACACTGTCTGACGTGCAGCTTACCTCTTGAAAGGTGTCATGCCACGCGTGTGCCACGGTTACTATTTTCAATATAAAAAATAGCAGTCCAGAGCCTACTAGCCCAATTACTATGTAGGATAAACTTAACCCGGAAATCTATGCACGAATATTAGTTTAATTTAATATTAATTAATATTTTTAACAATTAATAATAATTAGTTAAAAATATAAAAATTGTTTTCTTTTTTAAAAAAAATATTTGTTTTATTAGAAAAATTATTTATTAATATTATAATTTTATCCCCAATGTATTAATTTATTATTATATTCCCCGATATCTCCACCAATTTTTCATTGTATGGTTCATATAATTTTAGGAATATAATAATAATTAACACAAATAATAAAATTACAATAAAAAAAAAAATAATTTGTTTTAAAATCAATATTTATTTATTTAAATTTATAAAAGAAAAAATAATAATATAATTATTTATTTAATAAAAAGAAAGTTATTGATTATATTTTATTTCACTAAAATTACATGTATTTATATTTTTTTATCAAATTAAAATTTGTAAAGCCTAACTATTTTTTTAATAAACTAATTACTAATTATTTTTATAAATAAAACATTTAAATTGAAATTGAATTATTATTTTAGTTAATAATATTATTATTATAAATAGTAGTTATATATTATTGAATTATTAATTATTTAATAATAGTTTAATACTAATATATATAAAATAAAAATAAAGAGATTATACAGAATATTTTATTGTGGTTTAGTTAAATTTAGTAATTAAAAATAAATTTAAATTGATAACGAAAATTTTAATAACTAATTAAATAGATTTGATTATTTTCAATATAACATAATACAAAAGAAATATAATATTAATATATTAAGTGGGCAAGGACAATATTCTTGGCTAAAGATTTTTAATACATTATAATGGAATCGGATCGATAATTCAAAAAGGAATTATAAGTTAATTAGTGATTTATTAACTTAAGATTTTTATTTAGTAATATTTGAAGAATATTGGAAAGTTCCAATTATATAGAATTGAATAATCTATAAGGTTAGAATAATTTATATTATTCTAGCACAATTAGTATTATTTGTTCATTCTGTATTAAAAATGATATGGTTCATATAATTTTAGGAATATAATAATAATTAACACAAATAATAAAATTACAATAAAAAAAAAATAATTTGTTTTAAAATCAATATTTATTTATTTAAATTTATAAAAGAAAAATAATAATATAATTATTTATTTAATAAAAAGAAAGTTATTGATTATATTTTATTTCACTAAAATTACATGTATTTATATTTTTTTATCAAATTAAAATTTGTAAAGCCTAACTATTTTTTTAATAAACTAATTACTAATTATTTTTATAAATAAAACATTTAAATTGAAATTGAATTATTATTTTAGTTAATAATATTATTGTTATAAATAGTAGTTATATATTATTGAATTATTAATTATTTAATAATAGTTTAATACTAATATATATAAAATAAAAATAAAGAGATTATACAGAATATTTTATTGTGGTTTAGTTAAATTTAGTAATTAAAAATAAATTTAAATTGATAACGAAAATTTTAATAACTAATTAAATAGATTTGATTATTTTCAATATAACATAATACAAAAGAAATATAATATTAATATATTAAGTGGGCAAGGACAATATTCTTGGCTAAAGATTTTTAATGCATTATAATGGAATCGGATCGATAATTCAAAAAGGAATTATAAGTTAATTAGTGATTTATTAACTTAAGATTTCTATTTAGTAATATTTGAAGAATATTGGAAAGTTCCAATTATATAGAATAGAATAATCTATAAGGTTAGAATAATTTATATTATTCTAGCACAATTAGTATTATTTGTTCATTCTGTATTAAGATGCCCCCGCTAAGACTCAAGCTAGGTAGAAGCTGAGTTAAACTTGACAATATTTTTCAAATGAACATTACGATTCATTTGTATATTAGTAGAAGGATCAGCTAAAGTGACTGTATTGAATTGTTTCTTTACCACTTTCATAGGTCCAACAAAGTAAGGTTCTAATTTAGTTCGATTAAAGTTTCTTACTAGTACTAAATCACCTGGTTTTATTCTTTTAGCTTGATTCATACTGGTCTTTTCTTCTCTCCTAGTAGCCCAATATTTCGAAGCATTTTTGATATTAGATGCGGCCTCCATTACCCATTGGTAGTGTGATACAAATTTTTCCAGTAGAATTTCGTCAGAAGACTTATTTATACCCTTAGTTGGTCTGGCAGCAATGTCAAAAGGTTGTTGGTCCTCCCTTCCATAAACTAATTCAAAACTTGAATGGTTGGTGATTGAGTTTTTAGTAGTTCTTAAAGCCCAAAGTGCAGATGGTAAAATTTCATCCCATTCTTTGTGTTGTTGTCCTAGTAATCGTAATAATTTTCCAATTTCTTTATTACGATTCTCAACTAAACCATTGCTTTCAGGATGATATGGAGTGATAAATTTAACATATACATCATATAAATCAAGGAAGATTTTTGTCATATCTGATGTAAATTGTGTTCCATTATCAGTAGTGATAATTTGAGGTACACCGTGTCGAGCAAATACATTAATTAAAAATTTTATCACGTCCTGAGAAGTAACATTTTCAGTGGGCTCTGCCTCAATCCATTTAGTAAAATAATCAACCACAACGATTATATATTGATTATTATTTCTGGTTTTACTTAGAGGTCCTATAATGTCCAATCCTAAGTGTGTAAATGGTCCTTCCACTTCAGTTGGTTTATCTTCCGTTGGTTCAGGGTATGGTTGAGATTTATTTAATTGACATTTTTCACATTTACCTATAATTCGCTTAATGTCATTAACCATATTGTTCCAATAGTAGCTCTTTTTCAAACGTTGGTATGTCTTGTAATAGCCTTCGTGTCCTATACTGTGTGCTTGAAAAATTAATTGAAGTTTTTCTTTTGTATCTGTAACTAATTTTCTATAATTATTGCCATCAACAAAGTAGTCCACACCATCAATTGTCGTAAATTTTTCTTCAATAAATTCCTTAATGGTTCTTGAAAGCAGGTTTTCATCTTGTTCCTTGATAATTTGTGTTGTTAAGACAACTTTTTCTTTTTCATTTTTCATTCTTGATAAAGCATCTGCGACAACATTATTCTTTCCAGTTTCATATCGTAAATCAATTCCTAACATACTGACAGTCAAACACCATCTAGTATGACGAGAATTTTGTGGTTCCTTACTTTTAAGTAATCCGATTAATGGTCTATGATCTGTATATACTATAGTTTGCTTAGGATTTCCCATAATATAAGATTTTAATTTATTAATACAGTAAATTAGAGCAGCACCTTCTAGATCCGTAATTCCATAATTCTTTTCCGATTTAGATAAACTTCTACTAATATAATGAACCGGATGCTCCTTTCCAGTTTCATCATCCTTTTGTAAAAGCACACCGCCTATTCCATCATAGGAAGCATCTGTTCTTATAATAAATTCTCTATCAAATCTAGGAAATCTTAATATTGGGGCATTGATTAATCTTTCCTTAAGAATTTTAAAACTTTCTTCTTGTTCCTTTTTCCATTCAAACTTAACACCTTTTCTTAATAGAGTGCATAGAGGTGCAGTAACTTTTGCAAAGTCCTTAATGAAATTTCTATAATATCCAATGGCTCCTAAAAATGATCGAAGTTCATGAATGTTAGAGGGAGCCTTCCATTCTCTAATAGCTTTAACTTTGTTTTCCAATGGACTTAAACCTTCTGAGGATACTTTATGTACCAGTACTTCTACTTCAGTTTGCATGAAAGAACATTTTTCAATATTGATTTTTAACTTATGTTCCTTGAATATTTCTAAGACTTGTTTAACATGTTCTAGGTGTTCTTCTTCAGTTCTTGAGTAGATTAAAATATCATCGATAAAGTTATAGACACATTTTCCTATTAAGGGAAATAGTATACGGTTCATTTCTCTTTGGAATGTAGCTGGAGCACCTGTTAAACCGAAGGGCATTACCTTGAATTGGTAGTTTCCGAACTTAGTTGTAAAGGTAGTGATTTCAACACTATCATCATCCATTAATATTTGATGATAACCGGAATAAAGATCTAATGTTGAGAAGATTTTTGCTCCATCTAAGCTATCAAAAATTTCCTCAATATTTGGTAAAGAATAAGAATCCTTCTTAGTTGCTTCATTTACTTTCCTATAGTCAATACACAGGCGCCATTTACCGTTCTTTTTAGGCACAAGTACTACTGGTGATGACCATTCTGAACATGAAGGTTCAATTAATCGTTTATATATGAGTTTGGTTAATTCTTCTTTTAAGATATCTGTTTTTAATTTACTAAGTCGATAAAATTTTTGTTTAATAGGTTTAACTCCTTCCTTAAGAATAATTTTGTGTGGTGATAAATCTGAAGGTGTTAATTCTTCAGAAGAAGTTGCAATTATATCAATATATTCTTCAAGTAATTTAGTAATAGCTTCTCTATAATTTGAATTAATTGTACTTTGAAAAACTGTGTTATATATATATTTTATGGGTGGTAATCCTTCAATCGTTTTCAATTGTTGCTTAGCTTCTTGGTGATTCAATGCTTTGATTACACATAATAATTTTTCTTCGTCATCATATTCATTATTAATAGGTGCAATTTCTTCAATTAAACCTTGATCATTAAATCGACAAAGACTATATCTAATTGGATGTATAAATAACTGGTTATCAATTTGAGTTTTGAGGTTGATTAATATATCATAGAATGGATCCTCCTTGTCTATAATTCTACACGTAACAAGTAGTTCTAGTTCATTAATTTTTACGGGAACTTTGATTAACACATCTTCTGAGTAATCATCATTCATCGTTGCTAAACGTATTCGTCCTGCACTAACTCCTATAGGTTCATACTGATAAGGTAATTTATCTAAAAATTGCTTTGTGATAATACTTAAGTTGCTACATGAATCTATTAAAGCCTTACCACGAACTCCATCTACTATTACATCAACCATAGCAATATCATCTTCTTGTGGTTCATGATGTTTACTTTTATATGTATGATCTATATTGTTCGTTATTATTGTAGTAGCACACATATTATCCACTGCACCTGAAATTTTAGTATTATTCTTTTCTAATTTAAGTCCTTGTGATACTTGAGACCGTATCTTTGGAGCAACGTCCAATAATTGTCCAAATGTAATATTGCAATTACTGGAGTTTAAATCTTTGATCACGTCATAACTATCACAATCAGTTTGCATTTGTATTCTTCTTGGAATTCTAGTTGGCATAATTTCAGTTGACTTTTCTGATGATTTTTCTTGAATTAATTTATTTAAAGTTTGTTTAGAATTATTTTCTTCCTGAGAAGTTTCTTCATTAATAACATTAACAATACTATTTTTATTATTTTCCACAGAAGTACTAGTACTAGCTCTTTCCTTATCTCTTAGCTCTTTCTCAATCCTCTTTTCTTTCTCTATTCTGGGTTGAGCCATAATCGAAGGATGTAATTGAGTTGTTGGCTTTTTGACTGGTCGCGATGTTCCCCTTAATTGATTTTCTTTTTGTTTTCGTAAACCTGGAGTAACTATTGGCTTAGGATCATCTCTTAGACTACGGTGAACCCTCTTTCCTCTTTGGTCACTAGTCTCTTCATCTTTAGGATTTGCCTTTCTCTTTATAACGTTTACTAAGTAATCCAATTCTTTGGAACCATCCGACTCATCATCAAAATCTTCGTAATAATCCGTAGTAGTACCTTCTTGGAAATCAGCAATTTCTTCATAATCATCATCTTCTTTTAAGTCAACTGTTTTGGGACGATGGCAGACTGAAGCAATTTTTTTGACGATGGGAGTGCTTCTACTCCCTTTTAGTGGTTTAAATAATTTTCATAAAACTTCTTGCGGTTATTTTCCAATATAGAATTTAATTTAGGACAGTTTCGTTTGGTATGTCCTTCATTGCTACAAAACCAGCAAGTACTAATTTTCATTTCTTTCATCTTGTTAGTGAGATTTTCTATAGATACATTTTTGTGGGTTTTTGGTTTGTTAAAATCATTTGAAATGTTCTTATTAAAATTACTTTTAGAGTTAAGGAGATTGTAACGAGTCTTATCATAATATTCAGTACTATTTTTAATAGATAAACGATCAACTTTTTCAGCTATAGCGAATGCTTTGGTAATAGAAATATGGTCTTTAAGCATAACCTTTCTCCATGCGTCAGGATTATTGGTTAAGGAATCTGCATAATCTAAAACACTAATTTTTCTTCTTCTCTTTTTATCCAATTTATGGTACAAAGATCTATAACGGACATTAAAATCTTTAACTTTCTCGTTCTTCTTTATTTTCATGGAACGCAATTCTCGTAACAAGTTGGTTTGATCTTCTTTAAGTCCATAGAAAGTCTTCAGATGATTTATGATTTCATCAAGGCTTGGGTAGGTGCTAGTAGATTCACTTTCTTCATCATCTTCTCCTTCACTATCGCTATCGAAATCAGAATCTTCATCTTCAGTAAGGTCATTTCCATCTTCTAGTTCTTGGATAATTTCTCTTGGTTCTCCAAAAGCCGTTAATATACAAGCAGTAAAAATAGTTTCAGGATCCTTGATATGTTGGTATTTTATCCATGCCTTTAACTCATTTGCCCAGGAGTTGATGTCAAGGTTTTGTTTAGTAAGCTTTTCAAAATCTTTTAATTCTTTCTTTAATTCTCTGAAGCTAAGCTTACTTTCTGGAGTACTCTCTGTTGGAGTACTGGAAGTACTGGATGTTCTCATAAAATAAAATTTATTGTATCTATAGAATGCTAAACCTCGTAATGTATAAATTGTTATAAAAAAGTAAAAATAAAAAAAATTAAAAAAAATAAATCTTTTAACTAATAAAATTATTAATTATTTATTATTATTAATCACTTATTAAATTATAATAATCGTGCAATCTGATAGTACACACTGTCTGACGTGCAGCTTACCTCTTGAAAGGTGTCATGCCACGCGTGTGCCACGGTTACTATTTTCAATATAAAAAATAGCAGTCCAGAGCCTACTAGCCCAATTACTATGTAGGATAAACTTAACCCGGAAATCTATGCACGAATATTAGTTTAATTTAATATTAATTAATATTTTTAACAATTAATAATAATTAGTTAAAAATATAAAAATTGTTTTTTAAAAAAAATTATTTGTTTTATTAGAAAAATTATTTATTAATATTATAATTTTATCCCTAATGTATTAATTTATTATTATATTCCCCGATATCTCCACCAATTTTTCATGGTATGGTTCATATAATTTTAGGAATATAATAATAATTAACACAAATAATAAAATTACAATAAAAAAAAAATAATTTGTTTTAAAATCAATATTTATTTATTTAAATTTATAAAAGAAAAATAATAATATAATTATTTATTTAATAAAAAGAAAGTTATTGATTATATTTTATTTCACTAAAATTACATGTATTTATATTTTTTTATCAAATTAAAATTTGTAAAGCCTAACTATTTTTTTAATAAACTAATTACTAATTATTTTTATAAATAAAACATTTAAATTGAAATTGAATTATTATTTTAGTTAATAATATTATTGTTATAAATAGTAGTTATATATTATTGAATTATTAATTATTTAATAATAGTTTAATACTAATATATATAAAATAAAAATAAAGAGATTATACAGAATATTTTATTGTGGTTTAGTTAAATTTAGTAATTAAAAATAAATTTAAATTGATAACGAAAATTTTAATAACTAATTAAATAGATTTGATTATTTTCAATATAACATAATACAAAAGAAATATAATATTAATATATTAAGTGGGCAAGGACAATATTCTTGGCTAAAGATTTTTAATGCATTATAATGGAATCGGATCGATAATTCAAAAAGGAATTATATGTTAATTAGTGATTTATTAACTTAAGATTTCTATTTAGTAATATTTGAAGAATATTGGAAAGTTCCAATTATATAGAATAGAATAATCTATAAGGTTAGAATAATTTATATTATTCTAGCACAATTAGTATTATTTGTTCATTCTGTATTAAAAATGATGTGGTGAGCGTTAATAGTATAGAGGTAGAATATTTGCCTTCCAAGCAAATGGCCCGGGTTCGATTCCCGGTTAACGCATTAAGATTTTTTTCAGTTTAACTGAAAAGTTACAATATCACAAAAAAATGAAAAAAAAAAAAAATGAAAAAAAAAAGTTTTTGTTTGTATAATTTAATTTAAATTTTTGTTTTTATATTTTTTTTATCTAGGATTTTTTTAGGCTTTTTTAATATAGTAATTTATTAATTATTTTATTCCCTTCACTCCTTAGTAAAAATAGATAAATTGATAAATAAAATTAATATAATGAACTTTAAAAAATGAAATAATAATAATAATATAATAATATTGATAGTAATAATATTAATAGTAGTAGTAATAATAATATAATAATAATAATAAATAAAATTTTATTTTAAGAATTATTGATAATTATAATCATACATACACAATAAAAAAAAAATTATAAAGTATTTACATATATTAATTTTTAAATAAAAAAATTTTTTTTTTTTGTTAATAAAAGAATGACTAAAGAATATACCTTTTAATTTTTTTTTTTTTAACATTGACTATTTTAATTTTGTTAATTCGTTTTTATTTATTATGAATGGATTAATAATACTATAAATTATATATTTTTGATATATATATATATTCATTTAAATTTTTTAAATATTATGCCTAATAATAATTTATAAAAACAGTTTTACTTATTTACAAATAACAGTTAAATATATGTATGTTAACTTTTTTTTTTTTTTTTTTTTCACTTCCAATAATAAATTCGTTTTTTTATTAAATTGTATAAAATTTATATTTTTGAATTTAAAAATATAAAAAATAATAAAATAAAATAAAAAATAATAAAATTATACTTCATATTGAAAACAGTAGAATAATATTTCATGCTTTTATATACAATTTTTTTACTCTATATATCTCTCAATAAGAAGAACCTTTCATAATTATTTCATTTCCATTACTATTTTATATGACCATTTCCAATATTCCAAATGTTTTTTTTTTTAAAAAAAAAAAAAATTACTACAAGTAGGCTTACATATGTTCAGTATGGTAAGAACTCTATACAAACAATACGAAATAGTCAGCTTTCGTTTAGCAACTATGAATGTCCCGAGGAAAGTAATAGTAATGAAATCGAAAAATATGAGTCGATTAGGTATGATACAACAGCATATAACTATAGGTGCAATCAGGCTTCCAGTTGTTATTTTTATTATTAAAAAATTCTAACAATTTCTAATTTCAAAATGAAACTATTACCGCAATCACAAACAGAATCAGAATCTCAATCACGATCACAATCACAATCACAATCACAAAAATCATTCTAATAAAACCATTAACTATGTCCAATTCACCAGTCTATTGTGATCCTCAAACAATTACCATTACTGAAAATGAAAGAATTTCCGAAAAGGAAGTGATAACTGCGACTGTAAGTGTTAACCTCCACTCCAACTAATCCAGAAAATTGTTCCGAAATCTAGGCACAATGTGAAGAAGAGGGCTACCATAAACCAAAATGTCTCTTTGTTAATGAATATTGTTCACAATAATTTTTCATTTCATAGATTATTGAATCAATAAATAAAAAAGTAATAACTATAATAATGATAAAATTTAATAATAATAATAATAACTATAAATGATTTATTAATTGAAAAATAGAATTTTTAAATATTTTTAAATAATAAATATTTAAAAAAAATATATTTTTTAAGAAGGATTTTTATATAACTATATGTTAAAATAATTTTTTTTTCTTTTTTTTTACTTGAATATTTATAAATATCTCTTTTACTAAAAATATATATTAATATTTATTAAATATTTAAATATTTTTATTAAAGTTTAAAATTTTACAAAATACTGTGCAAGAATTTAAAAGGTGTAAAATAATCAATTAAATATTTAAATATTATTCTTTTAATTTTAATAATTATATCTTAAATTATAATCTTTATATATTTTTTAAATTATTAATATTATTTATATATAAATGTATATATATATATAATGTAAATATATATATATATATAAAATTATTTTTTTAAAAAAATTTATTTTTATATTTATTTATTTATTATAGTTTTATTTATTTTGATACGGGATGGGGTTAAAACACTAAGATATTCAAAACAAAAAAATAAATATTAAAACATAAAAATTATATGGAAACAATAAAAAATTTATTTTTAAAACATTCTTTATTTAAATTTAAAATTAAAATTGTTGTTCCAAGTGAAAGAAAAAAATTTACCTCTTTTTATACCTTTGTTTTTATTACATTTTATTTATCATTATTACATTATTAAAAAAAAAACCTATTCTAAGTATTTTATTTTTAACTTTTAATTATTATTCTAAATTATTTTTAATATAATTTATATTGCTAAAAGGAATAATATTTATTAAATTAAACTTTAAAAATTAAATCTTGAGGTTGTATTACGAAGGGGGTTCCCGGCGGTAGCTTCTTTTTGATATTGTCTTCAGAGTGAAATTATATAGAATTGATATTTTCTGTATTTTAGTTCATTTTTGTTATTAATGAATTTCTGTATTTTAATTCATTTTTATTTTTATAAAGATTTAATACAGTTTTGATTTTTATTTTATTTATAGTTTATTCCAAATATTTAGAGAATATTATACAGAAATTTATAATTCTGTATTTCATATTAAATATTTAACGTAATAGGCTTTTATTGTACTTAATATTAAAAAAATAAGACTTAATAATAATTTAAATTATATTTAATTTTTAATAAGAATATTTAATAATAATTTTTATTATATTTGATATTAATAAAAGAAATTTATAAAAATATTTAATAGTAATTTTATTATATTTAATATTAGTAAAAGATTTTAATAATATTTAATAATAATTTTTATTATAATTTTATTTTAATATGAGTATTTAGTATGAAATTCAAGGTATTTTATGACACCCCGTATCAATTTATTTAAATTTATATATATTATTTATTTGTTTTATTATTAATTTATTTATTTATTAGCTTTTAAAACAATTTTTGCAAAACGCAGCTTTCCAAAATGAAATTATTTATTTATTTATTTATTTATTTATTTATTTATTTATTTATTTATTTATTTATTTATTTATTTATTTATTTATTTATTTATTTATTTATTTATTTATTTATTTATTTATTTATTTATTTATTTATTTATTTATTTATTTATTTATTTATTTATTTATTTATTTATTTATTTATTTATTTATTTATTTATTTATTTATTTATTTATTTATTTATTTATTTATTTATTTATTTATTTATTTATTTATTTATTTATTTATTTATTTATTTATTTATTTATTTACAATCAAAATTTATTTTATTTAATTTAAAAATATTAAGGAATACATAAATAATTAATAAAACTTCTTCATAAAAAGATAAACCTAATCTAATTATTATCAATTGGTGGAGATATCGGTTATCTTTGAAGGGGAAAAAGTCATCATTTTTTATTATAATTATTTTAAAAAAAAAAATATATATATATATATATATTCATATATATACTTAATTATTATATACAAAACATTTTTTTCAACTAATTTTATAAATTATATATATATATGTATAATTTATATATATATTAAAAAAAAAAAACCTGAGTTATATCATTTGGTGGAGATATCGAGGATCGAACCTAAGGCTTCCTGCTTTGCTTATAAGACTCTGATTCGATATCTCGACCAATTGACATAACATGGTTTTTAATGATAAATAACAAAATTATTAAATTAAAATAAATAATAAAAAACAAATTCTGTCTAACTTAACCCAAAAATTAATCCATTCTAAACAAAAAAATTAAATCCATATTTAAGAAAAATTAATTAAATAAAAATAATTAAAATAAAATAATAATAAATTAATTAATCATTAATAATTTTAATTAAAAACTAAAATAAATTAATAAATAATATTTTTCTAAAACTCCAAATAAACAAAATAATTAACAAATTTAATAAATTATAAATAACAAATAAACAAACTTATAAACATCTCAAAATTAAAATTAACTAGTTAAATAATTTTTAAGTTACCTTTATTTAAAATAATGATTATTTTATTTATTTTATAACTCAACTTTTATAAACAAATTGTAATTAAAATAACATTTTAAAACTTATCTTTATTAATATTTTAATTGTAAATATTGTTTAATTTAATAATAAATTATTCTTTATTTCTCTTTTATTAATTTTATTATTTTTAATGTAAATAGTTTAAAATCAAAGAAAAATATAAAAACATGTAAATATTTCTTATAAATTATTCTTTATTATTAATTATTTAATAAATTATTATAGATATTTTATTAGTTTTTAATAATCAATTTTTATGATTATTAATTATTTTGATAAATTATTATATATTTTATTAGTTATTAATAATCAATTTTATTATTAAAATTTAAAATAAATTAGTATAAATAATAAATATTTCATTTTATTATTTTATTAGTTTTAACAATTATTTTATTAATTTAAACAAAATTAATTATTAAATAAATAAAGATTAATATTAAAATAAAAATAAATTTTTTTTAATAAAACATTTTTGTGTTTAATAATAAAACATATTTATTTTTTTTTTTAAATTTCTTAAATCAATTTTATTCAGTATTTATCCTTTTATTCACTTCTACAAAATTTAATTTTTGTAGATTAAGAATATTAGGTATAAATCATTAAAGAGAATGTTTTTTATTTTAATTATTATATTTTTATTGGTATTTAGTTTTTTTTTCATCTTTTTATTTATATAATTTTATTTAAATCATTAAAATTTATAATTTCATATTGTTGATATTATTAAACTACGTTTATTAATCAATATAATAAATATAAATATTGAAAATGGCAAAACGCTTCAAAGAATAAATATTAAAAAAGTATCCTATATATAATACTCTTTAATTATAAATTATTTTAAAATAATAAAAATTAATTATTTAGTTTAATATTATAAAAAGTATAATCTAAATAATTTATAATTATAATTTTTATAAATCTTTTAATTTATATTAAATTATTATTTATTATAACATTATAACATATAAAAATATATAAAAATATAATAAAAAAAATAAAAATAAAACTTTTTTTTTAAATAAATAATTTTTATTTATTTATTTTGTTTATTTGCTTTATTTTGTTAATTTTTATTTATATATGTATATATTTATTTATTTTTTATTTATATTTTTTGTTTTGTTATTTATATAATTTTTTATTTTATTTTATAATAATAGAATATTTTGATTTTTTTTTTTTTTAAAAAAAAAAAAATACATGGTAGAAATAGGAATATATTAAATATTTTTATTTTATTTTTATAATATATATTAATATTATTGTTTTTTATGTTATTATTATTGTTATTATTTTGTTATTGTTATAAGCATTTATTATATATATTGATTTATATTTTTTCATATATACTATTTAAATTTATATATATATATTATATATTTTCTTTTAAATATATAATATATAAGATATTTTATTACAATAAAAAAATTATTTCTAATTTCAATAATTTTTTTTATATTATTATTATTATTTTATTTTATTTTATGATGGCCATAATATGAATTTCTTTATATATATATATATATTTATATATATATATATATGTAAGTTTTTTTCTCAAATTATAAGCATCAACTCTATATTTTTATTTTATTTATTATTTCCTTTTTTTTAAATTTATCTTTGTAAATAAAAAAATTAATAATAAAAATAAAATAAAATAATAAAATAAAATTAAATAAAATAAATAAAAAAAAATTAGTTAATTTATCTAACTTTTTTTTATTTATTGTTTTATTTTATTTATTCTTTTTTTTTTAAAAAAAAAAATTTATAAATAATTTAATTTATCTTTATTTAATTTAATGTTTTTTAACATAACATTTTCTGGCAGTCTTTGGCTTAACAACAGTAGTAATCTTAGTAACTGTTGTGGTCTTTTCTTTTTCTGTTTCCTTTTCTCCTTCATTGTCACTGGAATTTTCATCATCACCAAGTTCAGTTGGAGCTTCAGTAAGTTCGGCATCATCACCATCTGAATCACTACCATCATCAGTTTCAATATCAGTTGTTGGTTCATCATTTTCAGTTGAAACACTACCACTTTCAGTTGGTTCTTCATTTTCAGTTGAAATACTAACACTTTCAGTTGGTTCTTCATTTTCAGTTGAAACACTAACACTTTCAGTTGGTTCTTCATTTTCAGTTGAAATACTAACACTTTCAGTTGGTTCTTCATTTTCAGTTGAAACACTAACACTTTCTGTTGGTTCTTCATTTTCAGTTGAAACACTAACACTTTCTGTTGGTTCTTCACTTTCTGTTGAAACACTAACACTTTCTGTTTCTGTTTCAACTTCAGTAGTAGTTGAAACGTTTTCAGTGGTAGTAGTAGTAATAATAATTTCTTCGCATCTACCATTTTGTAATACATAACCATCGACACATGAGGTACAAGAATCACCACTAGTACATGTAGCACAGTTTTTTGAACAAGGTTTACATTCACATTTTTCACCAATGTAGGAGCCATTACCACATGAAGTAGAGACATTGAAACGAGCAATACCACTAGAGTTGGCAGCCTTGAATTCCTTGTAACTGACAGAATCATTTTCATTCTTTGGTAAGGCACCACGGTTGTAGTTGGTAATGTTAAGGGAATAGCTTTCGAATTTGGCATTGACTCCCTTTTCATCAACAGACCATTCAACCTTAGCATATGGATCTTCAATGACACTAGAACAGTTTTCAATGAAGAGTTGAGTGAATTCATCATAGGTAAGTTTCTTGTTGGAGGAAATAGTACAGATAACTTGATCCTTGTTTTGTTCATCACAACCGTTTTGATAGATTTCAATTAAATACTTTTGATCTACAAGAATACCATCCATGTGACCATTTTCCTTTCCTTCTCTCTTAATGACGTAACCATTGTAATGATCACCAAAGAGTTCATCCATCACTTCCATAGAAGCATAAGATTTTTTAACGGTGTCATAGAAGGTTGGATTATCACATTTATCAGCATTGATAGTGTCAGTAGAGAGATACCATACCCAGTGTAATCCACCAACATTGTTGGTTTCATGGAAATCAATGTAAATACGACATTTTTCTCTGATATCATCTAAACCAGTGTTCATATTCCAGGAAAGAGTATCGTATGGAACATCATTGGAGGATGGACCAAATTCTACAATATTAAAAGCATGATCAATATCATCTGGAGTGACATTAGAATAGTATAAGTAAGTATTCATTAAGGCATCGTCCTTGAAGGTTTGCTTGATGGTAAGACCTTCACAACTACTTAAATTCTTAACAACGAGAGAGAATTTACCATTTGGAGCTGGTCTAACTTCAAAAGTATCAATAGCATTTCCATTTTGGGAAATCTTAACGTAGTTCACGATTTCACTATCTTTGAAAGTGTAACCAGATTCATTACTTCTAAGACCAACGTTACCATTCTTTAATTCACCAATGGATAAATTGAAAGTTCCATTGGCTTTAATTTCCTTTCTAACATTAAGTCCGGAAATATCTTTTTCAATACCAAAGTTTACAAAGTTAATGTTACATTCATTTTCTTTTCTTAAAACACCTTCCTTGGTATAGTCAAGAGTAGCAGAAGCTTTAACAGAAGCACTGAAAGCAGCAAATATAGTAATTAACTTAAAAATATTCTTGAACATTTTTATTAAATAAAGAATTTTAATTTTTAATATTTAAATAATTTATTTATTTTAGAAAAAATATTAATTCTTAATTTTTTTTTTTTTAGTTTTTAGATTTTTTGCAATATTAAATTATTTATTATTATTTATATCTTATTTAATGCCTTTAAAAAGCCATAAACATCTATAAAACATTTTAAATAATTAATTTAAAAAAATTTCGTTAGCATCAAATTAATATTTTTAAAATAATATATTTATAATAATTTGTTTTTTTCATAACTACCTAATTTTAGATGATATTTTTAAATTTTTTTTTTTTTTTTATTTTTTTTAAATTATTTATAAATTTTAATTTATTATAATTAATAATTTTATTAATTATGAGGACTCAAAAATTAGTGAAATAATGGTATTTATATACTTTAAAAAAAAAAAAAATTAATATATAAAAATGTTGAATTATCTATTTAAATTTTATTTATTTGTTTATTTATTTATTTATTTGTTTATTTATTTGTTTATTTGTTTATTTATTTGTTTATTTATTTATTTATTTATTTATTTATTTATTTATTTATTTATTTATTTATTTATTTATTTATTTATTTATTTATTTATTTATTTATTTATTTATTTATTTATTTATTTATTTATTTATTTATTTATTTATTTATTTATTTATTTATAAAAATTCTAATAATTAATAAATTTCAAAATTTTGAGATAATGTATTTAATCAATGTTTCGGAAAAGTCAAAAAATGTTATTATTATGATTATATTATATAAAT
>JACVTC010000065.1:820000-837500 GCA_016946835.1 Neocallimastix lanati (nom. inval.)
AGCATATTAGGGAGACATAAGTTTTCAGTCTATAAAAAAAAAAAAAATAAAAAAATTAATAATATAGTTGTCATAACATTGATTCTATTATTATTAAGTAAAATCTATTTATTAACTAAAGATATGAGACTATGATAATAGAAGGTAGAGTTATTTAATGTAGTTAAAAATATATGGACATAAATTAAATTTAAAATATTAACTAGTATTAATTCAATTATTTTTATTTCAAACCTTGGCTTCTCTTCTTATTTTTTTTTTTTTTTTTTTTGATGTATCAAATAGCCATTTTTACATTTAACAAATTTTAATACCTATAATATAATCAACTTCACATTATCCTTGAAGTTCTTTTTAATTAATGATTTAATCTTAGATATTTCTTTATTGGTACTAACAATTAGTTAGTACCAATAAAGTTACCTTTTTAAATTTACTTTATTATTATTTATATTATTATTTAAATTTAAAATATTATTTAAATTATAAATATCTTTAATTTCCATTAGGACAATTTATATTATCATCACTTTGGGGATAAATATTTTTATTATAATTATTATTATTATTATTATTATTATTATTATTATTATTATTATTATTATTATTATTATTATTATTATTATTATTATTATTATTATTATTATTATTATTATTATTATTATTATTATTATTATTATTATTATTATTATTATTATTATTATTATTATTATTATTATTATTATTATTATTATTATTATTATTATTATTATTATTATTATTATTATTATTATTATTATTATTATTATTATTATTATTATTATTATTATTATTATTATTATTATTATTATTATTATTATTATTATTATTATTATTATTATTATTATTTAAATTGTCAATTGAATCATTTAAATTGTTAATTGAAAAAATTTTATTAAATAATTGTGAATAATGTTAGTTTTTTAAAGATCCAATAAAATTATTTTGACTTTGCGAAGAATTCTTATTTTGATTATGACAATCACTGATATTATTATCCAAACGGTTCATAAAGTTTAAATTATTTCCATTGTTATTGTTAGAGTTATATTAACATTATTAATGTTATTAAAACTATTGTTATAAGAATTATTACTGTTTGTATTACTTATATCATTATTGTCATATGCATCATTATAAATATATTAGAATTTTCATTTCCTTCCATTTCATTATCATTATTGACTTTTTCAATTTCATTGTATGTTGTAAAATTTAATATTCCAGAAATAGATAATGGGGTCCACTATTAATCAAAAAAAAATATAACAGCTCAAAAAAGTATAACTTCATTATTTTTTATATTGAAGATTCTATAAGCCTTATGATTTGTTTCATCATATGCTAGAAATATGTCAGGAATGGATGTGTTACAAAACTTTTTTTCTTACTTTTTTGGTAACATAGAAGAAATCCTTACATCTAAAGATTCTAAATTTATTATAATTATCCTTCTCATTATATTATAACTCATATGGAGTATTTTAATTATTATCTTTATGTGGTAATTTGTTGTGAATGCATTTATCTGTTGGCGTGGCATCTTGCCAAGACTTGTGATTCAATTTTGCTCCAGCTAACATTCCGTTCGTTACTAATATACCATATAGTATTTCAACCCTTCCGTTTTGAGAAGGATTATATTTAACAGTATGAAGATATATAATTCCTGTATCTTCATAAAATTTATAAAAGTTATAATTAAAGAATTTCGTACTATTATCTGTTTTAATATATTTAATACAGTAACTATTAAACAAATTTCAAATTTGATTTTACCACTCTATATAAACTTTTCATAAGTTTCACTTTTATATTGTAAAAATATAACCAGACTATATCTGGTATAATCATCAAGTATTATAAGAAAATATTTATTGTTATAAATTGAATGGTCAGGAGCTTGAACTAAATCCATATACATTATTTCAAATGGCTTTCTTGTATGATTTTTAGCTGGATAAAAAGGTTAATTCTTCAGTTTTGCTTGTGCACATATTTTACATCTGCACTTCTAATTTATTTTTATATTATTTAATTTGTTTTTAATTAGATCAATATTAAAATGGCCTAATCTTCTATGTCATAAATCCATATTTGAATCATTCATGGCTTCTTCAATACTATTACAGATCGCATCATTAATATTTATATTTGTATAGTATTTAGTAGTTATAATTTTATAGACATTTGAATCATTTGAGTATGAGGTATAAATTCTTTTACCTTTCTTATTATATAATAATGCGCAATTTTTATTTTTATTTCTATTTTTTCAAAATATTATTTTATAATTTTCTTCACTCAAATGGTCAATTGAAAGTAGATTTCTTCTAAATGATGGAACATACAAAACATCATTCAAAACTATTTTGTGATTAATAATAAATCCCACATATTTACCTACCAATTTTGTTTTCTGTTTTTACTACACCTCTGTCTCTTTAGTAGATAAGAAAACGTCGATATTTTCAGCCCAAAATAATTAGTTATCGACAAAAAGTTATTTTCTTATTGTATTAATTTCTTGGTTGATTTCCATGGTACTTTGCTTATTTATTTTTTATTTTTAATTTCGAATTTTAAATTTATTTTAATTTTAAATTTCAAAATCTTAAAAATTCGCCAAGTTTTATTTTCAAACAATTATTATTAAAACACTCAACTATTCTTGTATAAAAGCCTTTTAAACACTTCAAATAATAACTTAAGCCAAATCTGAGACTCTTAATCTATTGGAATTTTATGTATGTTTTTATCAATATTGTTTATTAAGGTTATATATTTTTTAAATCAATCATTATTAAATTATTTTATATTATACATTTGGAGAATTATTACTTCAAACGTACAATATATCTAATATAATATATTTGTATATGTAAAAAATTATTGTATATCATACATATATCATAATACATTTACATAATAATTATTCATTAATACATTTAATACGATAAACAAATAAATTAATTCATTATTTAGGAAATAAAACTTTATATTTCTATCAATTTTAATTTTATCTAGTTAAAATAAATCATTAGCATTATTATTATAATTATTTGGGGACATTTTTAAAAAATTACTATAATTTTCATTTTATTGGTCAAATATAGAAGTTGTAAAATTGGACATTCCAATTATTTTTTTTAATAAAACGGATATATTAAATATTAAATTTTAAAAATTAGGAAAAAAAAATAAAAAAAAAAAAAAAAAAAAATTAAATTATTTATTATTATTATTATTATTATTATTATTATTATTATTATTATTATTATTATTATTATTATTATTATTATTATTATTACTATTTATTGTTATTAATATTTATAATTATAACTTATTATTAAATATTGTTATTAATTATTATTATTATTATTATTAATTATTTTTATTATTATTACTATAAAATAATGTATTTAACTTTATAAAAGTTCCAACTATCAGTTAAAATGAACCAATAACAATATTATTTTAATTATTATAGACATTTTTAAAAAATTGCTATAATTTTTCATTTTATTAGTTAAAATAAAAGTTGTAAAATTAGACATTTCAATTATTGTTTTTTTTAAAACAGACATTTATTTTAAAAATTAAATATATATATATATATATATATATATATATATATTTAAAATTATTCGCTTTCCTTAAAATATTATATTTAAAAAAAAAATTTAATAATTACTTCTCTTTAAAATATTGTTACATTTCAAAAAAAAAAAAAAAAAAAAAAAAAAAAAAAAAAAAAAAAAAAAAGTTATAATTTCAATATTAAAAATAAGTTTTATCGTAAATATACTATATTATATAAATAATATGAATTATTCTATTATAATATGTCAAATATATTGATATTCTATTTTATTATTTCATTTCTTATTATAAAGTTTTAAAATAAAATTACACTATAAGCAATATAGGATAAGTTTGATATAATGAAAACTATCTTTCCTGATGAAGATGATTTGCCTGATAGTATTTCCGAAAATCAAATAATAAAATTATGTAAAAAAAGGTTAAGTTTTATATTAAATCTATTTATTATATATTTTATATATTAATTAAGTAATAAAAAGTTATATTTAGTATGTAAATATATTAAAAATAAGAATATTTAAAGTGTTTATTAATATTTTATGTATATATATGGATTATATCCATTTTATATTATATTTATTGAAATAGCGAGGATGCTTTTAATGAAATTGCAAATCTAGCTACTCTTTCAAAAATAAAAGAGAATCTTCAAAGTTTACAGAAAAAATATGAAATAAACAAAGATTTTGGTCTAATTATATTATGTACTTTGAATGGAGTTTCTAATGATATAATTGATTTTTTATTAAGCATATACCAAAAAGATAAAAAATATTCAGATATATATACATATCATTTAATGAAATTAGCAGCTTCAGATAAACATAAGATCATCGATTTGTTTTTTAAAAATGAGTTTGATATTAATAATACATTATACTTTAATGGTAAAGAACATAATATACTTTTTTATATTTCAGAGAAAGTCACAATTATATCTGTATCAACTATTATTACAATTTTAAAAAATGATATTAATATTGATTCCAAGTTAAATTTTAGTATTAATTATACTTCTATACTTGATGAACTTTTATATGGTCCTTCACGTAGTTACTATAATAATATATTTGATTTATTGATATATAAATATTTATTATTCGATTCTGAATATCATCTTAAAATATTAAAGCTTATTTTCGAATATTATTGTAATATTAAGATATATATATTGCCATTAAAAAAGAGTCTTAGTGATTTATCTAAAAATACTTATGAAGCTTTAGTAAATTATGATGATTATTTAATAATTATAAAAATTATTATATCTTACTGTTATTTTGACAAAGATGAATTTTTTTATTCTGAGTTTTATAAAGCTTTAATACCATACATTCCCACTTATAAAACTATTAATTCAATTGAAAATTATTATTTATTAAATGAATATGAATTGAAATCTAAGGAATTACAAATCAAAAATAATCACTATATTATTTTTAAATATATAAAAGAAAAAAATTATAATAAAATATTTGATATATTAAAATCTAAACAATGTGATATTAATTATCAATCTCCAGAAGTATTAAAGACACCTTTAATGGTGGCTAGTCAATATGCTATTAATGATAAAGAATTATTTAATATTTTGATGAAATTTAATCCTAACAAAGATATTCAAGATGAAACTAATTCAACTGCTCTTCACATTGCCTGCAAATATAATAATGAAGAAGCTATTCCGCAATTAATAACACAAAAAAATGTAAATATGAAAGATATAAATGGTCAAACTCCATTAATGGTTGCCATCGAAGAGAAAAATTATGAATCCATTAAAGCATTATTATCATGTAACTGTAATGAATATAGGATTGATGTAAATATTAAAGATAATGATAATTATTTTCCTTTAATATATTCAATAATATTTTTTAATGATTCAAATGAACTAGTTGATTTAATTGATTTATTAATTGAAAATAGAGCAAACAAAAATGAAGTTAATTATGATGAATTAACAGCTCTTCATATGGCATGTGAATACAATAAAAGCATATTAATTCCAAAATTAATAACTGAAAAAAATGTAAATATGAAAGATATTAATGGTCGGACTCCATTAATGATTGCCATCAAAGAGAAAGATTATGAATCCATTAAAATATTATTATCATGTAACTGTAACAAATATAATATTGATGTAAACATTAAAGATTGTGATGATAATTTTCCTTTAATAAATTCAATAATAAAATTTAATGATTCAAATGAACTAGTTGATTTAATTGATTTATTAATTAAAAATGGAGCAAATAAAGATGAAGTTAATTATAATGAAGAAACAGCTCTTCATATTGCTTGCAAATATAATACTAGTGAAATTATTCCACAATTAATAACTGAAGAAAATTTAAATATGAAAGATATACATGGTCAAACTCCATTAATGGTTGCCATCAAAGAGAAAAATTATGAATCTATTAAAGCATTATTATCATGTAACTGTAATGAATATAGGATTGATGTAAATATTAAAGATAATGATAATTATTTTCCTTTAATATATTCAATAATATTTTTTAATGATTCAAATGAACTAGTTGATTTAATTGATTTATTAATTGAAAAAGGAGCAAACAAAAATGAAGTTAATTATGATGAATTAACAGCTCTTCATATGGCATGTGAATACAATAAAAGCATATTAATTCCAAAATTAATAACTGAAAAAAATGTAAATATGAAAGATATTAATGGTCGAACTCCATTAATGATTGCCATCAAAGAGAAAGATTATGAATCCATTAAAATATTATTATCATGTAACTGTAACAAATATAATATTGATGTAAACATTAAAGATTGTGATGATAATTTTCCTTTAATAAATTCAATAATAAAATTTAATGATTCAAATGAACTAGTTGATTTAATTGATTTATTAATTAAAAATGGAGCAAATAAAGATGAAGTTAATTATAATGAAGAAACAGCTCTTCATATTGCTTGCAAATATAATACTAGTGAAATTATTCCACAATTAATAACTGAAGAAAATGTAAATATGAAAGATATAAATGGTCAAACTCCATTAATGGTTGCCATCAAAGAGAAAAATTATGAATCTATTAAAACATTATTATCATGTAACTGTAACAAATATAGTATTGATGTAAATAAAAAAGATAATTATGGTAATTCTATTTTAATTAGTACAATAATTAAGTTTAATCATTCTAAAAATCAAATATATAGTGATTTAATTGATTTATTAATTAAAAATGGAGCAAATAAAGATGAAGTTAATAATGAGAAATCAACAGCTCTTCATCTAGCATGTAAATACAATAATCATATATTAATACCAAAACTAATAACCAAGAAAAATGTAAATATGAGAGATGTAAATGGTCGAACTCCATTAATGATTGCCATCAAAGAGAAAAATTATGAATCCATTAAAATATTATTATCATGTAACTGTAACAAATATAGTATTGATGTAAACATTAAAGATTGTGATGATAATTTTCCTTTAATAAATTCAATAATAAAATTTAATGGTTCAAATGAACTAGTTGATTTAATTGATTTATTAATTAAAAATGGAGCAAACAAAAACGAAGTTAATTATGATGAATTAACAGCTCTTCATATGGCATGTAAATACAATAAAAGTATATTAATTCCAAAATTAATAACTGAAGAAAATGTAAATATGAAAGATATAAATGGTCGAACTCCATTAATTATTGCCATCAAAGAAAAAAATTATGAATTTATTAAAATATTATTATCATGTAACTGTAACAAATATAGTATTGATGTAAATACAAAAGGTAATTATGGTAATTCTATTTTAATTAGTACAATAATTAAGTTTAATAATTCTAAAAGTCAAATATATAGTGATTTAATTGATTTATTAATTAAAAATGGAGCAAATAAAGATGAAGTTAATAATGAGAAATCAACAGCTCTTCATCTAGCATGTAAATACAATAATCATATATTAATACCAAAATTAATAACCAAGAAAAATGTAAATATGAGAGATGTAAATGGTCAAACTCCATTAATGGTAGCTATTAAAAAGGAAAATTATAAATGTGTTAAAGTATTATTATCAAATTATGGTAAAGAATATAGTATTGATGTAAATACAAAAGATAATAATGGTAATTCTATTTTAATTAGCACAATAGTTAAGTTTAAGAATTCTAAAAAGAAAATATATTGTAATTTAATTGATTTATTAATTAAAAATGGAGCAAATAAAGATGAAGTTAATAATGATAAATCAACAGCTCTTCATCTAGCATGTAAATACAATAAAATTATATTAATTCCAAAATTAATAACTGAGAAAAATGTAAATATGAGAGATGTAAATGGTCAAATTCCATTAATGGTAGCTATTGAAAAGGAAAATTATGAATTTGTTAAAATATTATTATCAAATTATGGTAAAGAATATAGTATTGATGTAAATACAAAAGATAATAATGGTAATTCTATTTTATTTAGCACAATAATTAAGTTTAAGAATTCTATAAATAAAATATATAGTGATTTAATTGGTTTATTAATTATAAATGGAGCAAATAAAAATGAAGTTAATCATGATAAATCAACAGCTCTTCATCTAGCATGTAAATACAATAAAATTATATTAATTCCAAAATTAATAACTGAGAAAAATGTAAATATGAGAGATGTAAATGGTCAAACTCCATTAATGGTAGCTATTGAAAAGGAAAATTATGAATGTGCTAAAACATTATTATCAAATTATGGTAAAGAATATAGTATTGATGTAAATATAAAAGATAATAATGGTAATTCTATTTTAATTAATACAATTATTAAGTTTAAGAATTCTAAAGATCAAATATATAGCGATTTAATTGATTTATTAATTAAAAATAGAGCAAATAAAGATGAAGTTAATAATGATAAATCAACTGCTCTTCATCTAGCATGTAAATACAATAATAATATATTAATTCAAAAATTAATTACCAAGAAAAACGCAAATATGAGAGATGTAAATGGTCAAACTCCATTAATGGTAGCTTTTGAAAAAGAAAATTATGAATGTGCTAAAACATTATTATCAAATTATGGTAAAGAATATAGTATTGATGTAAATACAAAAAGTAATAATGGTAATTCTATTTTAATTAATACAATTATTAAGTTTAAGAATTCTAAAGATCAAATATATAGTGATTTAATTGATTTATTAATTAAAAATGGTGCAAATAAAGATGAAGTTGATCATGATGAATCAACTGCTCTTCATATAGCATGCAAATATGATAACGATATATTAATTCCAAAATTAATTACTGAAAATAATATAAATATAAAAAATAAAGAAGGAGAAACACCATTAATGATTGCATTAAATAAAAAATATATTCACTGTATTATAAATTTAATAAATAATGACTCTTTTATTGAACATTATAAAATAAATAATAATGAAGATGTATTAAATGTTTTAATTTTAATATTGAACAAAAAAATTGAAGATGATAAAATATATGAAACACTATTATGTAGATGGAATATATGCTTCGGTTTAAAAAAATTTAAGAAAAACTTACCTCTGATAGTTAGTAATACCTCCTTTATTAAATCAATTATAAAAAATGGTTTATATATTCATAAAAATAATAAACGTGAATTAGTTAAGACTCCATTAATTTTTTCAATTAAAAATAATTATAAAGATTTAACGAAAAGTATTTTAAATTGTTATCAAACAATCATTCCCGAAACTGACAGTAATAATAAATATTGTTTACTTTATGCCATAGATAACAAGGATGAAGAATATTTTGACTTATTAATGAAAAGCAAAAAAATAGACTTTGAGAAAAATAACGGTCAAAATCAAACACCATTGAAATATTCTTTATCCTTAAGAAAAGAAGCAATAGCAAGAACAATCCTAAAAGAATATATAAATAAATATGAACAAAGTGAGAATGAAAAGAATAAATTAACTCAAATTCTTGATATAAACAGTAATGAAATTCAAAAAAAATTAATCCAATTGGGAGATAAAGCTAATATTAATTTTGAAATAATTAAGCAAATAATATATTCAGTTAATGATAACAACGATAATTCATATTCTTATTTACTTTTTACTAATGATATTTATAATAATGATAATAATAAGAATGATAATAATAATATAGATTATAATAAAAATAACAATAATAAAAATAATAATATTAATAATAAAAATGATGACAATAAAAATGATGACAATAAAAATGATGATAATAAAAATGATGATTTTAAAATTACTGAAAACAAATATAATCAGAGAAAAAGCAATAATAAAAACAATAATTCATTAAATTTAAATGATATTTTTTATTACCTTAACTATGGTAGAATACTACATTCAACAGCTGATGATAATAATAATAAACCAATAATCGATGATAATAATTATTCTTATGACGATAAAGATAATAATGATTATGTCTCTTGTAAAAATGACAATAATACCGGCAAAACTGAAATTGATGAATATTTTAGTGATAATAGTGATAAGAGCTATAAAATGAAAGAAAATATCAAAATAAATAATGAAAATACTAGTACTAATATTGATACTAACATTAATACTAATAATAATAATAATAATAATAATAATAATAATAATAATAATAAAATGAATAATAATAATAAAAATAAAATGAATAATAATAATAATAATAATAAAATGAATAATAATAATAAAATGAATAATAATAGTAATAATAATAATAATAAAACGAATAATAATAGTAATAATAATAATAATAAAATGAATAATAATAATAATAATAAAATGAATAATAATAATAATAATAATAATAATAATAAAATGAATAATAATAATAATGATAAAATGAATAATAATAGTAATAATAATAATAATAAAATGAATAATAATAGTAATAATAATAATAATAATAATAAAATTAATAATAATAGTAATAATAATAATAATAATAATAATAATAAAATTAATAATAATAGTAATAATAATAATAATAATAATAAAATTAATAATAATAGTAATAATAATAATAATAATAAAACAAATAATAATAATAATAATAATGGAAATAATAGTAATAATAACATTAATACTAACAATAATAATAGTAGTAATAATAATAGTAATAATAATAGTAGTACTACCAATAATAATGATAGTAATAATAATAAACATATTAATAATAATAAAAACAATAATAATAAAGCTAGAAACGAACTTAAAAATAATAACTTAAAGGATATTAACTTAAAAGAAAAACAAGATATTAATGATATTCTTTACCAATTTTGTGAATCCGATGAAGAGAATTCTGACATCATTGAAAATATTTCAAAAAACTTGAATAGTGAAATACATATTGCTTGTTTAAACGAAAATATTGAAGTAATTAATTTACTTATTGATTGTGGATATGATATTAATGCTCGTTGTGAAGATGGTTCAACCCCATTACTATTTTCCATAAAGCAAAATAAATATGAAACTGTAAAATGTTTGTTGGAACATCAACCTGATTTAACCATTCCTGATTGTCATGGAGATACTCCAATTTCGTACTTATTAAAGCATTTATCCAAAAAAAATAGTAAACTATTTGAAGTCGTATTACCCTACATAAATATGAATCAAAATTATCCTCCAGATAAATTGACCCCATTAAACTACATAATGAAGTATAATAATATTGAAGCTCTTAATATTATCTGTAAAAGCAATGCTTTTAATATTAATGAATTAGATTCCGAAGGTAATAGTTTATTAACATCTACTATAAAACACTTCCCTGAAAAATTAGCCTTAATAGAAGTCATTCTTTCAAACAGAGCTAATGCTAATCAACTTGATTCAGTAAATAAAGTACCATTATTTTATGCCATAGAAAACGAAAGCATCGATCTTATTAGTTTACTAGTAAAATATAAAGCAGATGTTACCCTTAAAACACCGAACGGATATACACCTTTAACATTGGCATGTGCTAAAAATAATACAAAAATTATTACTGAACTTCTCAAGTATAAAAGAAAAAGAAATTAATTATAAATTAATCTTCTTCTTTTAATTGATTATTTTTTTTAAAAAAAATTATTTAAAATTATTTTTCTTTTAATTGATTACTTTTTTTTTCATTAATATATAATAAAAATTATGACTATCATTGAATAAATATTAATGTAAAAAAAAAAAAAAAAAAATTTCCTTTTTTAATTTTTATTAAATTAATTATAAATAAATAAATTTATATTAAAAAATTCTTTAACTGAATATAGTAAAATATTTTATATTTATATTTTATCATAAAGAGTTATCAAATATTAAAAAAATAAATATTTATATATAATACTACTTTTACTACTTTTTTTTACGTAAAAAAAAATAAAAAAAAAAAAAAAGTAATCAAATAAGTTTAAACATTAAAAAATATTAATAGATAGATAGGTAGATAAATGAATAATGTATAAAATAATGAATACTTTTTAATCATATATATATTATTTCTTAAATTGTTTACTTTTTTAGAAGTGACAAAATTAACTTAATATAGTAACATGAAGAGGAAGAAAAATGATAATAATGAAAATACTAAGATTAAAACTAATAATAATAATAATAATAATAATCGTAATAATAAATAAGTTCAATATTCAAACATATTTATATATATATTGGAAAATTTAACATTATTATAATGCTACAGAAATTATAATTGATAATAAATAATAATATACTATTAATAACAAATAAAATTCATTATAATAATTATTTTGAATATCAAAATAATAATACAAACTTTTTATTTTAATTATAATTAATATATTATTATCATTTTTATTATTTTTTTATTTTTTATTTTTTATTATATTTTTTTTTAAATATATATTATATAATTAATAATTTAGAGGAATTTTATATTTGAATTTTTAAAAAAAATAAAATATCATTATAAAATAATGTAAATAAAAGTTTTATATAATCTATATATATATAAAAATATATGTTTAATTAATATTTTAATAACTATAATTATATAAATAAGTAAAGTAATTTAAACAAGGAAAAATTCATTATTCAAAACCAATAAACTCAAAAGCTAAAAAGGCAATGATTTACAGGGAGAATGATATTGGATTTATTTCAGAAATCAAAAACTTAACATTTCAATATCCTAAGTATCAATTGGGATTCTTTTGGATTTCTCGAATTAAGTTTGGCTTTAAATTTGACATTGATATTTCCATTAAAAGAAAAATTTCCAGAAATAAATCTTTAACTTTTCTAGATGATCTCTTTTAGAAATTTGAAATGATAATTAAACAAAAATCCTTGGATGTTTCTTTAGATTCAGAAAAAAGATAATGATAATAATATTTATTACTTTATATTGAGTGCTCTTCTTGGCGGGAGTTCAATATATGAAAAAATTAAAACTTAATGATGGAGGAACAAAGACAATTAATTGACAATATTTTTAATTTTTAAACAAAGTTCAACTTCGTCTACTATTCCGTATTTTATGGGGATTGCGAAGTTTCTAGCAAACGTAATACCATTAATTTGTCGATCTTTTAGATTGACAAATTGATAAAATGGTATTCCGTTGAATCAGTTGAATCTACCGTTGCCAAGAGCGTCGACGTCGAAATGATAAGGTACGGATTTTCACCTCCCTGTGAAAGATCTGATACAGATTCATTTGATAACCCCAATACTGAAGTTATAATGGACGTGGTGTTATCATTGATGAATTGGAAAAGTTAGAAACTATTACTTCTAACGCACTTTTATAATTTTATAATATATAAAATTTTGTTTTTTAAGTATTTTATTTGTTATTTTTCATTTAAATCATGTAATTTTATTATTATTATAAATAAAATATAGTTTTCTCCAAGTCTAAAAAAAAAAAAAAAAAAAAAAAAAAAACAATAAAAAAAAAAAATTTAAAAATGATTTTCAAAAATATTTAATTAAGATTATGGATGAAAAAGTAAAATAAGTGAAATAACAGGTGTATATATTTTATTATTATTTTTAAAATTATCACTATTATTATTATCTTTTTCTTTTTTTTTATTAACAAATTTTCAACAATACATTTAAAAATTTTATTATTTAGTTTAATTTTTTTTTTTTTTTTTTTTTTTTTAAAAAAAAAAAAAAAAAATAACAATTTCATCTTTCTTATCATTGAGCTTAAAATAAATTATGTTAATGATATTTTTTTAATTTATTTATCGAATCTAGTGTATTTCTAAATGTGGCTTATAATACTTTAAAATAAAGCCATACATTTTTAAGAATATTCTATACAATCATAAATAAATATATATTAAAAATAATATATTTTTCAATTAAATATTATTAAAGAATTATTTCAAAAAAAATAATAATATATTCTATTAAAAAAGAATTATAAAAAATTATTTTTTACAGTTGAATATTAATAGATTATATATAAAAAATAAAAAGAATATTCATCATTTATTTAATTATTATAAACAAGCTTGTTTATAATAATTAAATATATATGGCTTGTTTATATATAAAATACGCCACATTATGAAAAGCACGATCCTCTATTTATCAATTGTATAATTTATAAAGATTAGGACATATTTTATAATAACTTAATCTTTAAATGATAATAGTAGGGGAGAGTTGCATTTCGTCAAGTGGTGTATTGATATAAATAAATGAATAAGTAAATAAATATTAATTCAAAATAATTATTTTTAAATTGTTTTTATTCGATATTAATAATATTTAATTTTATTTATTAATTTATTTATTTATTTATTTAATAATTTTCAGTTTGGCGAAATGCCATTTGACGAAAGGCAACCCTCCCCAATAATATAATTAAAAAATAAAAAAGAATAATAATAAAGATAAATAATAAATTATTAAAAAGAGTTTACTATTACCATAAAGTTTACTACTACTACTACAACTACTACTTACTAACAATAATAATAATAGTAATAGAATATCAATTTTGAATGAAAAAAAAAAAAAATTTTTTTATTTATTTTATATTAAAAATTTTAATAATTGGACATTCATTATCTATTAATACGAAACTAACTAACCTAATTCTATCAAAAATTATTATTTTAGGAAAAAATTTAATAAGGAAAAAAAAAAAAAAAAATTATATTCAAATTATTTTTAATACATGGTTTTAAAAAAAGAAATAATAATAATAATCTATTAACAAATAATAATAATTAGGAAAATGAAATTTACAGTAAAATAATTAGAAAAAAAAAAAAAATTCAATAATAAATGATGATTAGTAATTAATAATTTCGATTAATAATCAATGGTAAAAAAAATTATTTTAGTATAGCACAATAAAAATTTTTAAGATTGATAATAGAATATAACAGAAATTAGTATAGAATCATCAACTAGAAATTAAAAAAAAAAATTAATATATATTAAATAAACAAAAAACAAATATATATTCAATAATAAATGATGATTAGTAATTAATAATTTCGATTAATAATCAATGGTAAAAAAAATTATTTAGTATAGCACAATAAAAATTTTTAAGATTGATAATAGAATATAACAGAAATTAGTATAGAATCATCAACTAGAAATTAGAAAAATAAATTAATATATATTAAATAAACAAAAAACAAATATATATTTTTTTTAAATAACATAATTACATTACAATAATTGACCTAAAACTATTAAATCATTTAAAATATTTTAAGTTGTTAGTAATTAATTTTTCATAATTTAATCATTAATGTTGTTTATAATGATTAATAATGTAAAAACAAAGTTAAAAGATTTTTTATCTATGTATAAAATATTAATTTATTATTTACAGGCCAACTAAATAATTAAATTTTATTTTTTTTTATAGATTTAAAAATTCTTTAAAATCCAATATCCTGTGTTCTGGTAGTCCAAATGAGTTGAAATTATGTATATTGTAAATCTCGAGTATAGCTTTCTAATAAATATAATTCTAGAGGGATACTTTAATGGGAAATTTTCCATTATTTGTGAAGTTATTGTCATTTTTTCCTCAATTCATTTTTTTTTTTTATTAATTTCATAAGGGTTAAATTAAATTGAATTAACTTTATTAAAATAGTCCAAACCCTTTTGTTTTTAGGTATTAAATATTCTTAGTATTTAGTATTTATTTTTATAACTAAAAATTGAATTTTTCAATGAAATTGTTCAATAACAAAGGTTAATTTTAATTGATTTATTAGTAAATTTCAACTTTAAATCCACTAATATTTCGTGACAATTGCTTGTCGAATTTCGATTGGTTTCCTAATGTAACTTGGTCAGTATGTAATATACTATTATATAAATAATTATAAGCATGGAACACCAAACGTAATAAAAAAAACTATCAAATATGTTTTTTTAATTTTTTTTTTTATTTCTATTTATTTAATTATTAAAATGTATTGTAATATTACTATATATAATTGTTATATTTATATATATACATAAAATAATCTTACAAAGAGATTAATTAAAGTACATTTTAATTCTTTAAATATATTTTTCAATTTAATATATTATTAATATTTAATAACAATAAACTATTAATAAAATATTTTGTTTAATATAAATAAAAATATAAATGATTGTTCTTAGGATTATTTCTAAATTAATTAAACTACAACGAATATATTCTTTAAAAATAAGAGTTCTGACTAGTCTTTTAATTTAAAAATGAATATTTTATATAAATATTTATATGATTATTAATAATGTTAAATAATGTTTGAATAAGTAATAATTATATATTTCCTTTTTATATGATATATTTTATAATAAATGTTACTTTTGTAGAATTATATTTTACATAATATATATATATATATATATAACTTTTATAAAAAAAAAAATATAAAATTATATTTTATTATAAATTATTTTTTTTTTAATTGGAATATCTCTCGAATCCAGTGCAGCCAGGAGACTGAAATTTGGATAAGTTGTAGATCTTGAGCAGAACTTCCTAACGGTGTCAGTTTTATTGACTTATAGGCGTACGTCTATCATTTAAGAAGTTATCCCTTATTTCCAATATTCCGTATATATTTTTGTTAAGGGTTATTATTTGAAAAATTTAATTAATTATAATTTAACCCTTTTTGAATAAATGCACTTTTGGTATTTCATAACGCTATTTTAAATAATAAAACGTTTTTTGAAAAGTGTTGTATAATATTTTAAATTGCATTAAATTGCATACAGAATGAAGTAATCCGTTTTTTTTTCTCAACATTGCTATCATTAATTTAATTATAATAAATTTTATCATCAAATTACAATTTTCTTATCTCAACAAATGGCTATGTGGCGGAGAGGTTAACGCGTCAGGTTTAGGCCCTGGTCACATTAGTGGCGTGGGTTCGAATCCCACCATAGTCAATTGGTCTTTTTTTAATTTTTTTAGATTTTTCATTAAAAAATAAAAAAAAAATTTTATTATTTATAAAAATATATATATATAATATATATATATATATAAATAAATAAATAATTTTTTTTTTTTTTTTTTTTTTTTTTCAATTGGTAATATTTTTTAATATAATATTTTAAATATATATATATTTTTTTTAAATGATTTATTTTTTCTTTAGGATTTATTATAAAAAATAATAATAATTTTTAATAAAAATGTTCATAGGAATAAAAAAATAAATATATATATTTAATGATAATAAAAAAAATATATATATATATATATATATAAATAAAGGTTATAATTATAGAACTATCATCTTTATAAGTATATTATATATATATATATATATCTATTTTATAATTAGAGATACCTTTTAATTACCATAAAAATAATATATATGT
>JACVTC010000065.1:840000-852500 GCA_016946835.1 Neocallimastix lanati (nom. inval.)
TTCTCTTCATGATTAAATTCATCTAAATTGAAAATTTCTTCATAATATTCATTTGTTTTCTTCTCTCCTGAACTTAATCTTGGAGAGGAAGATGATGATGAAGTTTCTTCTTTTAATGTTTCAGTTGGATTTTCTTTATCAATATTTTCTTCTAACTTTCCTTGTCCTTTTGGAACATTTTTAGTGGAAGAATTTTGAGAAGTTGATGATGATGAAGAGAATTCTTTTTCGGTTTTTACCTTTAAGTTTGAATCATTTTTCATCATTTGATCTTCCTTTGTTGGATGATTAGAAGAAGAAACTAATTTCAATACTGATTGATTGGTTTCGATTTGATTAGTAGAATAGCTAGTCATTTCTTCTTTTGGTATCTCTTTAATATTTTCTGAGCTTTTAGAAAGTTCAGTTATTCTTTGATTAATGCTTCTTAAATTTAAAGATAATGGTATAGATACTGAATCATTAACTGATGTAGTATTATTAGTAATTTGTGGTTGAGCTAGAGTTTGAGGGTGAGCATTTGAATTATTTATAGAATTTATGTTTGATGTATTTGATGGGGTCATAAAAAGTAAACTTTGACGTGTCACGGAATTGGGTTGATAAGTAGGAGGAGAAACATTGGTTGATTTATCCTCCTCATTGGTTTCTTTTCCTTTTAACTTAGAATGATCTGATGAGGAAAGTGGTGAATTAATTTGATTAGTTGTATTATCTATATTTGGAGTTGAAGCTCTACTTGTTGTTGTTGAAGAAGTAGCGGATTGGGATAAAAAGATAGAATCACGATTAGGTTCAACTTTATTAGTGGTTGTTGTGATCGGAGTAGTAATGGTGATAACATTAGAAGCTTGTATTGGAGTACCTTGTGGACTAATAGCTTGAATAACTGAAGTACCTTGAGGTAGACGTATAAAGGTTTCACCATTAGTTGGAGTACTAGGAACAGCAATATTTGAAATAATAACAGGAGGCGAATTTGAGTGATAATTATTTAATGGAGGAGACATAACCACAGGGACAGGCTGAGTATTCATTGTCATGATTTGATTCATTGAACGAATAGTAACCATTGGTATATTTGTAGTGGAAGAATTTATGTTTGTAGTGGTAGTGGTGGCTGTAGTTATGACTGGAATAGGTGAATTACAAAAAGTAGGAGGAGAAGTAGATGTTGAAGCTGGAGAATTAGAAGAGGAAGCTATTGAAATAGTATCATTAAAGGGAGATTGACTAAATATAGGTCTTTGATAGTCTTGAATTTGATAAAAAGTAGTATGAGGACTTTGACCTGGAGTAGATCTTGGACTTCCTTGAGCAACACTTCTAGGAGATAAAATCATTACGGTTTGATATAATTGAGGGCTTTGATTTTGAATATTTTGTTGGAATAAATTATCTACTGATTGAGATTGGGATATGACTTGAAATTGAGGTTGAGGTTGATGTAGAAAAGGTTGAGTTTGAGGGGTTGCCATGACAACAGGTTTTCTTCTTTGATTTGAAAAATTAAAGTTCATTTTCTTACTACTATCTTCATATTTTGCAGCACGTTGAAGAAGATGCATTTTTAATTTATGATTGATTGTACCTTTATTTCCAAGACAGATAAAAAATTGGGATAAACGACAAAACTTCCATCTTTTAGATAATACTTTTAAAAATATCTCCTTATATTCTTTACTTGCTTCATCATCCTTATTACATAATGGATGACTTGAAAATAAAAGGGAAACAAGATGAGCTAAATATTGTGGGTCCCAATCAACAGTAATTTTTCTAATTAAACGACCTAATCTTGAATCTTCTACAAATATTATAATTTATAAAAATAAATATATAAAATATAAAAAGAATGAGTTTTATATTTAAATCAAATTATTTATTAATTATATTAATAATATAAATAATTATAATAGAAATTTTCAATAATTAAAATCGTTATAATTGAAAAATAAAAAAATTATTTTATATTATTATTTTTTTTATTATTAATTACTAATATAATTATTATCCAAATAAAACTAGAATTCGGATATATTTTATTTAAATTATAACTTTATGTTTAATCCATTAAATAATTAATAATTCAGATATATTTTACTTAAATTACAACTAATTTATGATTAATTATTTAAATTATCCAAATAAAACTAGAATTCAGATATATTTTATTTAAATTATAACTTTATGCTTAATCCATTAAATAATTATAATTCAGATATATTTTACTTAAATTACAACTATTTTATGATTAATTCCTTAAATAATTTATAATTTAGAATAATTATTTATATAATATATATTTTTACCTTTATTAGATTTATCTAAATTCCAATTTGCAGTAATATTTACGATTACCTTAGCAATACTTTCAATTTTCCAATCTTGCATCATCCAATTTAAGACATTAACTATTTTCTTTACTGAATAAACTTCATTTTTTCTTCTATCATCTTTTTTATTAATAATATTTTTTAAATAATGACTTATAGTTGAAATATTTTGCTCTGAACGTAATTGTATAGAAAAATTAGTATTATATAAAATATCCATTACTTTTATTGTTTGAGGTACATTGACTAAAGGGGATTCATCATCTGAATCGTCTGAATCATAATTACTATAAACATTATCAATTTCTATTTTTAATTTTAATATATATATAAATAATTAAATATATAATTTATAAAAAAAAAAAAAATAAATTAAAATTTCAAATTTTCCAAAAAAAAAGTTATAATACATATAATAAATTATATAAATTATATTTATTATGAAAATTTTAAATTAAAATATTAAAAAAAAAATACTTTTAAATTGAAATTGTCCTCTTTTTCTTGTGAATGAATGTGCTACAGGTACATCTGAAATATTAGAATAAGAATTATTGGCGTTTTCTGTTATTAATCTTTCTCTATAATTCGTTGCTGTTGATTCAACAGAATTAATCATACTCCAGTTAACACATTCTGGAATGAATAATGTTGTTTCTTCCGTTGGAATACGAGGATATGATGTATCATTATTATTATTGTTATTATAAGAATCTTGCATCTTTAATATTATTGAATACTTTTTTTTCTTTAATATTTTTTAATATTTTATTTTATTTTTAAATTTAATCAATTTAAAAATTTTCTTAGTAGTATAATCAGAACACATATATGTAAAAAAAAAAAAAAAAAAATTGAAATGTTTTAATGGTTTTTTTTTAATAAAATTATTTTAACTTTAAAATGTTATTATAAAATAATTACCTTATATATAATTAAATTGATAAACAATAAATATATTTTTTTACTGTTATGTTTTTTTTTTTTTTTTTTTTTTTATTCTATGTTATTCCAATTTTATTTTATTTTTTTTCTTTTTGATTTATTATTTTATTTTATGGTTTAAGGGTTCTTATTTGTTTATTTTATTTTTTTAAATTTATTTTTTCTATTGTTTTGTAATATTATTCTTGATAATATTTTTTTTATTATTGATTTGTAATATTATACTTGATAATATATTTTTTTCTATTGATATGAAATATTATTCTTGATAATATTTTTTCTTATCGTTTTTAAATATTATTTTTGATAATATACTTTTATGTATATTTTAATGTCTATATTTTAAATTTGGATTTTTTTTTTTTTGGATAAATTTAAATAATAATAGTAAAATTTTTTCAAAAATAGTTTAAACGTTCTACAAAAATTTATAACTAGATATATATATTTTCTAAATAATTTAACACTTACAAGAAAAAATTTAAAAAATAAATTATATTAAATTAATTAAAGTATTGAAATTCGAAGTACAAATAATAATAATAGTAGTTTTTTTTTATTTTTCTTTTTTTTTTTTTTTCTTTTTTTCTTTTTTTTTTAACTTTTTTGTTATTTTAAATATATAACTTTATTGTATATATTGTTATTTATTATGTATAAATAATTGAATTATTTTTTTTTTGAACTATTTCATTTGAAAAAATAACTGAATTACTGGTTTATTATTACTTTTTTTAATAATTTTATTTTTTAAATTGTTTTCAAATAATATAAAATTCAAATAATAATTAATAAAATTATTATTAAATTTTATTTATTTAATTATTTATAATTATTTATTTTATTATTATTTTTTTTATTTTAATTTGCTTTATTTTATTTTTTTTTCAAAAAAGAAAAAGTTTATTCAATTTTTGAATAACTATAATCATTGCTAAACAAATATTAAAATATTTGAATTAAAGAATTCAAACATTATATTTTCAAAATACATATAGTATTAAATTTTATTTTTTTTTTATTAAGTAACTATATATATATATATATTTTTTTTGTAAACTAAAAAAAAATAGTATATTAAAAGATTAGAATTCTAATCTATTTTTAATCTATAATTTATAGTTACTTAATTATTACTTTATTATAGTTCTATTTTATTAATAATTCATTTATTAAAATTTTAATTTTTTTTTTTTTTTTTTTTTTTTTGGAAAAAAAAGAAAGTGTAAAAAGTGAAAAAAAAAAATTAAAAAAAAAAAAATAAAGTTTAATAATAATATTTTTATTTACACCAATAATTTTAAATGATAATTAATATTATTAATTTATTAATTTAGAATGATTTAAAGTTTTTTTTATTATTTTATTATTTCTCTTCATCTTTATTTGTTCCTGTCAGAAATTTATTATTATTCAATTATTATTTATTATTCAATTATTATTTATTATTTATTATTTATTATTCAATTATTTATTAATAAATACTCTTTTTATTATTATTTATTATTTATTATTCAATTATTTATTATTTATTATTTATTATTCAATTATTTATTATTTATTATTTATTATTTATTATTTATTATTTATTATTTATTATTCAATTATTTATTATTTATTATTTATTATTTATTATTTATTATTTATTATTTATTATTTATTATTTATTATTTATTATTTATTATTTATTATTTATTATTTATTATTTATTATTTATTATTTATTATTTATTATTTATTATTTATTATTTATTATTCAATTATTTATTATTCAATTATTTATTATTCCATTATTTATTATTTATTATTTATTATTTATTATTTATTATTCAATTATTTATTTATTATTTATTATTTATTATTCAATTATTTATTTATTATTTATTATTTCATTATTCAATTATTTATTATTTATTATTCAATTATTCAATAATTTATTATTTAATTATTCAATAATTTATTATTTAATTATTTATTATTTATTATTTTTTTCTCTTAAATAACTTTTTTATTTAATATTTCGTTTGTGTAAGTGAAAATCATCAAATGTAATCTACAATGTATTAAAATATATTTTATTGTATTGAAAATGTTTCTCTCAATGTATTTCCAACAAAAATAAAAACCTATTTAATTAAATATTAGAAATATATAATATATAACGAAGATTAGGATATTTAACATTTATAAATATTTATAATATTATATATATAATATAAAATATATAATATATAATATATAATATGATTTAAATATTATCAGGCTGGACTCTTTTAAATATTATTTATTTATTTCATATTATATGTAATATATAATATATAATTTATTTAATTAATAAAAATTTTGAGCTTGCATTTCCCTATGATGATGATGAAATTTCAAATCTATTAATAATTAAGGTTATTAGTTAATTAATTAATTAATTAAAAGCAATATTTTATTAATTAAATTTATATTTAATTATTGTATAGGATATATTGTTTCATATAAAATATATAAAATAGTAGAAATATTTAAGAAAAATATATAAAACTATAAAACCGTCGAGATAATAAGAAAAATATATAAAACCGTTGAGATAATAAGAAATATATATAAAATATATAAAATTTGTATAAAACAAAGAAAGTTTATAGAATTATATATATATTTTAATATTTATATATTTAACTCTTTCTTTTAATATTTATTTTATTACATATTTAAATGTGTTTATTATTATATTGCATTATTACTATAACAATTAAATTTATGAAGCTATTTCATTTCATTATCATTCATTTTTTTTATATATAATAAATTCTTAAAGTCATAAATTAATTATTAATATATGTAATTAAAATATAATATATATAATTTAAATATAATTTATAATAACAATTAAATGTTTATATATTATTAATTATCTAATATAGATTAATATAAATAAAAAAAATTGAAATAAGTATAGAGAAATTAATCAATATATAGAAATTGAAATCAATAAATACAATATTGGATTAATATAAATAAAAAATTGAATTGATTTCTTTTTTATGTCCTATTTGAATTTTAATATTAATTAAGGTTCTGTATTTATATTTAAATTTAAACCAATTAGATGCTAGAGTAATAAAGTTTTTTAAAGTTTTTACTTTAAAGGTTAAATATAAAACTACACTATATATTACAATAAACTATAATAAATAATCAATTTAATAAATAACTTTATAGAATAATAAAGTTTCCATTTCTCTTTTAGGTAACTCTTTATACAATATATTACTTCATACTAAAATATATTTACAATTAAGTTAAAATCTTTTCTAAAATTTCTTTTTCCTACCATTTTTTTCATTGGATAAAAATTAATTTATTTTTTTAAAAATTATTTTTATAATAATTAAAATAAATTAAAAAATCAGTAATATTAAGAATATATATAAACCATATATTACAATAAAAATGTTTTATTTATGATAGAAAACAAATAAATTAAATAAATGAAATAAATAAATTAAATAAAATAAATAAATGAATAAATGTTATTATCTATTATTTTTTTGGCTATGATTTTGTTTGTTTTGTTTTGTAATATCACCCAAGGATAATGAAATATGATACAATATATAAAGTAGTACAAAGTAATGTACATATATGATAATATATATATTTTATTTTTTATTTATAAATTTATAATTTTTTTTTAAATTCGATTTATAAATAATAATAAATAATAAATAATAAATTATAAATAATAAATAATAAATAATAAATAATAAATAATAAATAATAAATAATAAATAATAAATAATAAATAATAAATAATAAATAATAAATAATAAATAATAAATAATAAATAATAAATAATAAATAATAAATAATAAATAATAAATAATAAATAATAAATAATAAATAATAAATAATAAATAATTAAATAATAATTAATAATAAATTGAATAATAAATAATAAGTAATAAATAAATAATAAATAATAAATAATAATAAATAATAAATAATAAATAATAAATAATAAATAATAAATAATTGAATAATTGAATAATAAATAATAAATAATTGAATAATAACTAATAAATAATAAATAATTAAATATTAATAAAAAGATTATTTATTAATAGATAATAAATAAATAAATAAATAAATAAATAAATAAATAATTGAATAATAAATAATTAAATAATTAAATAATAATTAAATGATAATAAATAATTGAATAATAAATATTATTAATTAATTCAAATTTTGGATTTATTTAAGAAGATTTTTTTTGTGCAGAGTTTCCTTCCTTGTCATTATAATATGAATAATAAGGAATTCATCTTTATATAGGCTTCCAAAACAGTCAGTATTGCTAATTTATTATTAATAATAAGTTTATTCTTATCTTTATTTCATTCAAATTTTAATAATTAATAATTTTAATTTTTTTTCATATTAATTATGCTATTTATATTTCGGTCATATCATGTTTTATTTACTATTATTATTGAATCAAAATTTATTATTAAAGAATTTATTTTAATTATTAAAGAATTGATTTTAATTATTAAAGAATTGATTTTAATTACTAAAGAACTGATTTTAATTATTATAAAAAAAAACAAAAAAAAAAAGATCTTTTATTATTATTATTTGTGAAAAGTTTAACTATCAATAAATGTCTATAAAAAGTATTATTAATATCTTAAAAAAAAGAAAAATTTAATTTGTTAAATTTTAATTTTAATGTTTGTTGATAGGCAATAAAATTATAAATTAAAATTTATAAAATTTAAAGTTACAACATTTTTATTTGTTGTTGTCAAACTTCTATTCTAATATATACTGTTTTCAAATTTAATATATTTAACCATATATTGGAATACTACATCAATTTATATTATAATCTTTTTTAATTAATTTTAAATTAATTTTATTAACATGTTTCACAAATTATATTAAAATTTTTTCTTTTTTTTTTTGTGGGAATAGTTAAATTTTAAAAAAAATGTGTTCTGTTATTTATTTATTTATTTATTTATTATATATAAATAAACAAATAATAAATATTTAAGTAAATAATAAATATATGAATAAAAAGAATATTTATTAGTAAATAAATAATACATAATGTATAATAAATAATATATAATAAATAATTATAATAAATAATTAATGATAAATATAAATATTATTGAATCAATTATTGTTTTTAATAACTAACAAATAGTAAGAATTATTATATATGTTATTGAAATAGAGAATAATATTTAATGGAGAATAAAACATAATATTTAATGAAATAATATGTAATAATTAAAAAATAATCATTATTGCTTTGATAACATTTAATGAATAGTAATAATTATTTTGGTTATTTAACTCATGAAAAAAATAAAAATTAATTAGGATAGCTGTCATAATTGTATTAAAAATTAATGGATTAGAATAACTGAGATATACTTGAAAAATTACAATATAGATTATTAATAAGAACATTAATAAATAAGAGTTTAAAAAAGAAAATGAACTATTAATTAATGTATATAAAATAAATAATTTTTTATTTTTATAAAATATTATATATATGAAATTAAATCATATATAGTATTAATAGATTTATCAAACAATAAAATAATCCAATTATTAAGGTTGATTTATCATCTATAATAACATGTTTGGTATAAAGGAGGTTACAATATATTAAAGTCAAATATGATTAAAAATTATAAATAATAAATAATAAATAATAGATAATAAATAAATAAATAAAAGATAATAAATAATAAATAAATAAATAAATAAAAGATAATAAATAATAAATAAATAAATAAATAAATAATAAATAATAAATAATAAATAAATAAATAAATAATAAATAATAAATAATAAATAAATAAATAAATAATAAATAATAAATAATAAATAATAAATAATAAATAATAAATAGATAATAGATAAATAGATAAATAGATAAATAGATAAATGGACAAATATGTAATGAATAATGAATAATAAAGATAATGTATTATTAATAAAAAAAAAAAAAAAAAAAACTATCTAATTATTATTAAATAGACCAAAGTATATTAATAATTGAATATATTAATGATTGTGTAATGATAAAAAGAGTTTTGGGGGAAACAAATCTTTGATTTCGGTAATCTCTTTAGGAGAAGGGTTACAATGAAAATGGAATAGGATAAAGGGGAAAAATTTTTAAATACTAATAATAATAAATAAAAGTCCATAACATTTGAGGCAATGATATAATAACAAATAATACAAATAATCATATAAATATATCATATATAATTTATGATCAAAATTTTAATTATTATTTATGATTTTTTTATTAATTTGACATAAAATTGTATCTTTTATATTTGTTTAAGATAATCATCTACCAATAAAAATTTATATAAAAAAAAAAAAATAATTAGAAAATACTGTATTATTGTAATTATATAATAAATAGATTGTGTAAAGTCAAAAAAGATAAAAAATTAAAATATACATATATATATATATAATTATATATGAATTTTTATATTATTTAAATATTAGAAATATGAAAATTATATTAATTAATGATAAATAATGCTTTAGATTAATATGTTAAAACCAAAAAAAAAAAAAAAAATAATCACTAAATTCTTGGAGGAATATTATTTCAACAAATTAGCATCATAATTAAATAATTAAATATTACCAATATTAACTTACTTAATGTTTAATTAAATAAAACTAAGAATTCATTTTATGAAGAGGTTGTTGTTTCATCAAAACTTTTTTTAAAAATACTAATTATCAATTAATATAAAAAAAAAAAAATAAAAATTTAACAATTTAATAATAAAGAGAAAATATTTATTATTAAAAAATAAATAATTGAATAATAAATAATAAATAATAAATAATAAATAATAAATAATAAATAATAAATAATAAATAATAAATAATAAATAATAAATAACAAATAGTACTTATTAATGAATAATAAATACAGTGTCCAGCTCCTCTAGGATGGCCAGGACGCTACCTATAGTGGCTCTGCTTTCCCTTTGAGGATCGCGTAGGGTACTTCTATATGGAGTTTCTTTGCTTATGGGGAGGTGAGAGCGCCGACGCTGTACTGGTATGGCAGTTAGTCATACACCCATATTAACATATGGGGGAGACAAAAGTCTTCAGTTTATAAATAAAAAAAAAAAAAAAAATAAATAATAAATAATAAGTAATAAATAATAATTAATAATTAAAGTAGTTTTATTAATAAATAATAGATAATAAATAATAAATAACAATAAAAGTAGTATTTATTAATAAATAATAAATAATAAATAATAAATAATTAAATAATGAATAATTAAATAATGAATAATAAATAAAAAGAGTATTTATTAATAAATAATAAATAATAAATAATAAATAATAAATAATAAATAATAAATAATAAATAATAAATAATAAATAATAAATAATAAATAATAAATAATAAATAATAAATAATAATATAAAGAGTATTTATTAATAAATAATAAATAATAAATAATAAAGAGTATTTATTAATAAATAATAAATAATAAATAATAAAGAGTATTTATTAATAAATAATAAATAATAAATAATAATAATAAATCATGAATAATAAAATAAATTGGAGATATTGACATAAATGATAATATAATTGGAACTAATAAAAAATTATTTAATTAATTTTCATAATAAATATTATATAATATATAAAATTTTTAATAAAATTTATATAATATTTTAATTAGCAAAATTTTAAAACCATTAATTTTAATTAAACAAAATAAAAAATATATAAAATATATTTGTAATATATATAATATTAGAAATGATTATCTGTTCAATGTACATAATAATAGCCTTTCCTCTTTTCAAAATAAAAGGGATGACAAAAATATCTGAAAAAAAAATATTATATTAATGAAAATGCAAAAATTTAATATTAATAATTTATAATTACTATTTTATTTATTATAAACATTATAAACATATTATAAATTATATATTTTAAGTAATATTAAATAATTGAATATTTCATATAAAAGTCGAAAATTTTTTCTTTATCTCTATATATATTAAATTAATATAAAATATTATATCATAAAATATAAATATTTTAAAAATTATACATACAAATTTTAAATATTATTGTTTGATTATATTTTTTCTAATTAAAATAAATTAAAAATGTATAATATTATTGAAAAGATTTTCGAATCATTTATTCAATATGATTAAGAGTTGGATATATCTGGTGTTGTTAATGTAGTTAATGTTGTTAATGAAAAAAAAATTCTACTATGTTAGTTAGTTACTACTATTGGAATTTCAACTATCATTGTTATTATTGGTTGGTATAATTATGGAAAATATATTTTTCTTTTGTTTTAAGAGGATTAATCAGACATAAAAATTTTATCTTTTTTTTTTTTTTTTTTTTTTTTTTTTTTTTTTTTTAGGCTAAGATTAATGAGAAGGGAGGACAATAGGGCCTCCAGTTTCTCTCCCTTAAACATATCAGACTCTCCATTGAATTCTATGCTATCCTGTCGAAAGGATCTCTCACCAAGCAAGACTAATATGAAAGACATTCCCTATACGCTGCTTTTGGTGACGGTCTTCTTTTCAATGATCTCTTGAATCATCATCGAGGGAGGAACAACGACACTAATCCTCTCACAGATCAAGGGCTTTCTGTACAAGCAGTTATATGGTTTTGCAACAGAAATACTTTCCACGGAGAGAGAAAAACATCTACATCCAATTTCCTTTATAGGGAAAAACAACCTGAGAGGATGAAAATCACCTCATATAAATTTAGGAAGTAGTTACACGATCAATTCAGAAACCTTATATGTATTAGTCCCTGGTACTAATTACTAGGATAAAAAAAAAACCCCGGAAAAACCATTTATATATTTATTTATTTATTTATTTATTTATTTATAGTTGTTTATAAGAAATTTTTTTTATGACGTTAAATTAGGTCATTCATCAATAAGCCCCATTATGAAATGTAATAATATTCAAATTTTATGTATAAATATTATAAATTATAAAGATTTCATTTATTATATAAATTGTCATATGGGGGTATATATATCGTATTTTAGAACATTTATGTTTATGCCACCTAAAATAAAATTGTGATATAAATTAAATTTTTTAATTTTAAAATTTAAAGTGCGTAGTTTCATAAATAATA